>WBMZ01003814.1:0-76456 GCA_013400975.1 Atrichornis clamosus
CCAGCCCCAGCCCCAGCCCTGGCCGAGGGCCGGGCTCCGCCGGCGGCTCCGAGCGGGGGGGCTGTCCCTGCTCGGGGAGCCCCCCCGTGTCACCCAGCACGGGGCCACCACCGGGGGGATGACCCGGGGCGTGCCCTGTCCCCCGTCCCCCGGGAGCATCCCGCTGCCGGTGCGTCTCTCCGGGCTGCTCCCCTCACTAGGTGGGACAGAGGAGTCTGTCCAGCTCTGCCCAGATTGAAGTTGGGGTAAAGAGAAGGAGAAAACAATTCCAGCATTTCCTAAGCCTCTGTTCATCCATGGTCCAGTACACACGGATGCAGAGTGCACGAGGGCTTGGAGGCCGGGGGTCTTCCTGGGCCAGCACTTGCCACGAGCACAGCAACACAAAAGGCTGGACCAGCAACGCAGCCCCTCTTCAGGGGTCTGCCAAAATCTACACCTTGAAGCAGTGCTCTCTCAAGCTTTACATAATAACCACACACTCAGGGTTGTGGTTTACACCCTTCATGCTTAAATTTCCTCCCTGGGCACAGGACATGGTCACCCATGGCAAGGAGGGGTTATGTGCCATCCAGGGTGACACACTGTGCCCGTGTCAGTGTCACAGCTCTCCTGCAGCTCGTCCACAGCTGATGATCTTGTGGGTTCCAGTGACAAGTCAACAGCTTTGTTTACTCACAGCAGTATTTTGTTGGACTATTTTGTTTTAATTTGACTAAAGCAAAAGGATGTTTTGATTTTGCTTTGGTTCAAGGAGAAAAAAAATAGGACGTGACTTATATCTGCTTTTGTTTTCATGCCAGCTTCAACCCCACACCTATTTTAAAGCTCCCAGGCCTCTTCCTCCACTTTTTATTCATGCCAAAACCTGAAGTTACAGGAGCATCTGTTGAGTGCAGCTTGAAGAAAGCTGCAGGGAGCCTGTGACACTTTTTGCTTTTCAGCTGGACAGGGTTGAGCCTGTAGGGCAGGGAAGCAGGATTTGAAGGAGGGAGAAAGGGATCCACAAAGCATGGCAAAATAGGGAGGTCACTGAGTTACAAGGAGAAAAATACAGGAGGAATAAAGGAGGTTGTGGCTGGGCCAGTAAGCACTGACTGAGGGGCTGCTGGAGGGCATGGTGGGCAGTGGGCATGGCCTGTGGCATGGTGTGAGGGGAATACTCAGCCCTGGGAGGAGGGAGAGCCAAGGGATGGCCGGTCCTCACGCAGGTCAGCCTCACGCTTCCTTTCAAAACAAGAGCAGCTCTGTCTGCAAATGCATCCGTGTTTGCGTCGTATCTAGGAAGCAACTGATCCATCTGCTCTTCCACTTAAGAATATGGATGATGAGAAAGTGACTGGCTCGGCTCCAGCAGGAGCAGGAAACTCCCTCCTCTGCTCATTGTAATGGGGGGAAGTGTCTGGGAGGGCACCTGCAGCCCCTGGAGCAGCCAGCTTTCCGACCGGGCATTTCCCGGGGCTGCAGCCTCAGTCTTTAGGGATTTTGGCATTCAGATGGAGAAGAATTCAGCCCAGCCTTGGCGATGCCAAATCATAGTTCTCTGCAGATTTTTGGCTGGGAGTATAAAGATGTTTATCCAGCTGGTGTAATCAGAGCGGTATCAGGAACAGAAAGACTATCTCATGGAAAGGTGAACAGATTTCTGGCTTTTTCAGTGTTAGGTGAAAGCTCAGAAATGGGAAAAGAAAGAGTTTCAATCCTTGTAACTTCGACCCCAAAATTGAAACCTGGTAAGTCAAGCCTGTGGTAGACAACCAATGAAGTTTGACTAAAAAACATTCTCAAGAGCATGATAAGTAGATCCATACAAGCTCTGGTTGCCTCATCATTCCTGATTTCTTGGGTTTCTAGACAAAATCCCTCCTCCCTTGAGTTTAACTCAAAAAAATCTCAATGCACTCTTCTCAATTTCCAGATCCTTTCCTAAGACACCCCCCAGCTTCAACTTGGAGATCCAGAGGGTTCCTAATTTAATACCATTAGCATATTGACCTGAAAACATCACGGAAAACTAAATGCCTTTACCACAGCTGTGGAGTCTGCAGTGGGGGAGGCTGGTTTGTCCATAGGGGCACAGCAAGAGCAGTTGAGCATTGAAGAGCAAAGAGCTGAAGCACCGTGGATCCCTCTCTGAAGTGAGCTCCAAGAGTTCATAAACCAACATTATGAAACAGCATTTTAGTGACGTGAGCTTGCTCAGAGCAGCTTTGAGTGTTTACCACAACTGATAAGCAAATAGCAACACCATTACTCCTCTGTGGCAGTTCTTACCCAAGATGGATGTGATGCACAAGAACCAACCGGTAAAAAAACCTTTAATGCTCTGCACTAAGAACAGGTTCAAGTCGTTCCCTTTCACCCTCTTGAGAACAGCCATTCCTCAGATGTTTGCTGCTCCACAGCAGCTGGGAGCAGGATGGCTCGCTGGGTGCTGTGCCAGGCAATGTCCAAAATCCTCATCCTGCTGCTGGAAGGTGGCCAGGTCCAGGACCACTTCAGATCAGACAGGCACAATCACAGCTTTCCCTCCCAACCCCAGCCTGCAGGAGTCAGATTCTTTACCGAGGCACAAGCAGCTTAACGTTCCTTGGGCTGTCACAAGGGTGAAGCTTTTCTGCTCAGACACTGTTTTCTGTGCATTCTCATAGGTCAAACGACTTTCCTGTGTCCTTAATGTCCTTAATGTGTTAGAAAGTCTGGCTTGCCCTGTCTCAAACAGAGCCAGGAACACACAGATTGTTAAGGAGAAAAAGCAAAGTCTGGACAGACTTCCCTTGGCTTCACCTTTTGTGTGCAGAGTTCCTGGAAGTCAATGAGGTCAAAAGTTGCATCCAGCTGACGAGCTCTCCTACAAACACATCCATTTGCTGGAGCGGTTCGAATCTCACTGGTGTTTGCTCAGAGCACAGCCAGAACCATGCATCTCTTTCTAGGATCACGGTGGCACCTGTGTTCCAGCAAACATCAGCACCTTGGTATGAAAAGTGGACTTTCAAGAAGTTCTGGGTGCATTCTGACAGCTGTGTTTTATTACAACAGCTTTACAAGCAACTGCTACAGCAGCATTAGCAACATCATCTACTGGGACATCATCACACAGGCTCTGTTACCCTGGAAATGGGAATTATCAGTTCTAGATTAGGCAAAGCAGCACTGGCTGAATCCTGGCCTCAAATCCCTGGAGACCTGAGAGATTGGCTTCAGTCACTGCCCCCACATCTCTCTTTAGGACTGTGGTATTTGAGCAACTTAAAGTTGCATTTCTTCTCAGGGTGAGGTGGGTTTGGCTGCAGAGAGCCGCCATGGAAACTATTTGGCTGTCCCTGAAAATGTTCAGCTATTATTGTGGCATTTCAGCTCTGTAACAATCACATGCCACTTCTGCACTGGCATCCCTCTTTTCTCCACAAAGTCCTTGTTGAGCTTGGCAAGTGCTGGATGTGTTTTCATAAATAAACCACCAGCATTCCATGCAGGACTGATTTCCAAAATGAAACCCTCACCACTAAGAAAATGTACTGTTGGAGGATGGAGCATAAACAGAGATGGAGGCAGCAGAGCAGAGCTGCTCCCAGTTATGCTGAGAACATCCCAAACTGCTTCTTTCTGCTGGGATAGACTCTTCTGGTTTTCCATCTCCAGATCCACTGCCCTGTCCCTCCTTCATTTGGAGTTTCATGATATGAAGTCCTACCAAATTCTCACAGAGCATTGGGAAGAGCTAAAATTAACTCAGTTATTCATATACTACATTTTAGAAAGCTTTTTACTTTCCTTTTAACCCTAATTAAAGCTCGTCCTGGTGAACTTTAGGCAGATGTGGAGAAAAACTGCAGGACCAAAGGACTTGGCAGAAGCAGTTGGAGGGCAACGACATAGTTAAACCATCATCTGGGTTTATATTTTTTACAGACCATCTTCCCAGGCCTCTCTGAGCTAAGTTAACTCTTTCTGCACCAAAGGCAACTAAAACAACCCATCAAGCCTGTCCTGCTGGTTTTCTGAAAGACCAAACAGCTGCTGAAGGTCTTCACTACCTAAAAAACCATGTAAGAACTGGGTTGTGCTTTACCCCAGTGCAGAACAGAACATAAACAAAACAAGTTTCGTTGCCAGGTTGGAAAAGCTGAGGTGGTGACAGCTCCAGCAGTTTTGTGGCTCACTTGAAGACTTGTCTGCTCGGTAATCCCTGGCAGTGACTGTTTGAAAGTGCTCTCAGCCTGGGGGAGAAAGTGGGCTTGGAAGCTGAGGCAGCACTAAAGGCAGCTACAACTGTTGTTCCCAATATTGGAAGCACCAGCTGTTTCAACCACCAAGTCCTTCTCCAGGAGGGAAAAAGCCAGAGCTCCAGCAGGGAATGGGAGGGACCCCAGGGGCGATGCTGCACTGGCCCTGGCGCAGCTGGGTTCGCTCAGCCCAGCCATTCCCAACCCTCTGCTCCAGGTGCAGCCCCAGGAGTTGTCTGTGCAGTGCAAGGTGCCAGTGCAGCTCTGCTGGAGAACAAATCTCAGCAGGGACATTCAGCTGTTCTCAGTGGCTGATTCCTGCTTTCCTTCCATCCCATCCAGCCGGCACCACTCCCAGATCTGCCAGTACAGTGGTGGGCAAGAGCACCCTCTAGCCTCTTCATTCCAAACAGTAACTTCAGCTTAAAAACTATCAACCTCCAACTTTTCTAGCTCAGCAAAGCAACAGATACTGAATTTGTCAACGGTTGGCCTTTCTGAAACCTCACATGCCATACACTGAATTTTACACTGTCACTAATACACATACACCTCACATTCCAGTTTTAAAGAGGAACAAGCTGTCCACAATCCGTGACAAACACCTTTCCTAACAGAGCAGGTATTTTCCAGGAGAAACCTGAAAAAGGCCCAGCACAGTTACATTTACAGCCACGGGTAATGCTGATTTGAACCTCATTATCATGACCATGAACACACACCAAGGTGGGAAGGTGCCTTATAAACCTTAACAAAAGCCTTTTTTGTTCATTTCTCAGTGAGATATTGCTCAGCTCTACATCCAACTGGAACTGCAGACCCCAAGAACTTGTATTTAGAGTGTTGCCCACTGGAATACTGGACAACCAGATTTTCTTTCTCACAGGCCTGTGAGAGGCAGCACTGACAGAAGCCGAGTGGGGCAGTGCCATCTTCTCAACCTCCCAGCACCTCACCTCTGCAGTGTGCAGTGACTTGTGTGAGGAGGGATAATTAACTTCCCTTGTTTCTCGGGAGCTGAATCCCAAACACTCACATTGCACCTACTGAACCCCACGTGCATCTGATCCCCAAGATGAAGCAGCTGCACACAACACTTGTTCCATCACCCACATTCCAAGAGCAGCAAGTAGAGGTACAGCAATATGTAGCAAATCACTTATTTTTTAAGCCGCTTTGGTTTTTGAGCTGTTCTGCCCCTTGGCAGCAGCAGAACTTGCTCACACTGCTGCCTGCCTGCTCCTCTCAGGGTGCAGGGCACACCAAAGCAGGTGTGGCAGGATCACAGGTGCCACTGGAGTTCTGTCTCAAGAGAAAAATAGGAGAGGAGCAGGGAACAAGTCTGCAAGTGTGGGATAGAGGGCATGGGTAGCAAGGAAGCTCATCACAAACCCGACCGCAGGCTTTGTGAACACACAGAGCTTGGGTCAAAGCTGCAGTGCCATTCCAAACAAATGCCTATTTACTGCTTAAGCCATTTCACAGGAACACTGGGAATACGTAAGGAAATGCATGCAACTCAAGTAATTGTGAAACAGCAGGATTTCACAAATAAAACAATCAGCATTTATTGTTGTATTACAAAACACTTCATATTTTGGCAATATTTTACAGTTTATCCTTTTCCTTCTTGGGGCCTGTTGAAAAGGTATGGGGGGGGAAGAAAAGAGGAGAATGTGGAAATTAAGATTAAATTTCAATGTCTTGCTTAAAAAAAAGTCCTCCCAAACCACCCCAGTCCCTCCCACCAAAATAAAAATCTAGTTTCACTCAATTCCACTATCGAAAGAGGCCATGGGTGAAGCTGCAGGCAATTTCACTATCAAACGCATCAAGAAGACAAACAAAACATTCACAGTGGTCTTCAGTATGGTCTGTTGCGTTGATCATTTCTGAAATCGTTTCTGGAAGGGAAAGAAAAGGTTATAAGCAAATAACAAATGAAGCAAGCAACAAACAGTCCCTTCAGTCAAACATCTCTACGCTGACGTCTGTGTGATGCTCTGTGTTTAGACAGCCTCATCCAGAAACTCTCACAAAACTCAACAGCCAGACTGAGTGATTTTCTCTGGAAGCTTCTATCTGGAGTTAATATTTCCACGGCACAGTTGTGCTTGCACATATAAACAACCCTTTTCCCACAGTCCCTGTGCTCCAGAGCCAAGCAGGGCCAAAGGCTGCTCTCACCTTCCTCCCATCTTGCCCCCATAGCCACCTCCCCGGTCCCCGCCTCGGCCGCCGCGCCCTCGGTAGCCCCGCTCTCCTCCGTAGCCGCCTCTCCCACGGAAATCTGGGGAAAAATACAAAAATGCATCAGCCTTTCCAGAAAGATGGAGATGACACGAACACTTTAAACACTTAAGAGGTGCAGCTGTTTTCACACACCTCCTGATGGACGTGAATCTTCTGGTCTGGGCTCCCCACACTGGTTGCAGGAATTCCTGCGAGCGAAGTTCATGTTGCCACAGGACCTGGAAGAGACAAGGATTCCCCAGTCTGAGCTGAGAAGAAACTCTGAGAGCATCCATGAAACACCCCTGCCCAATTCAAATGACACTTACGGGTTAGGACAAACCCAATCACCATTTTTGGGTTCCCCACTTCTACCCTGGAAGCCCCCACCTCTTCCATATCCACCTCGTGAACCTGCAGACAGAATTATAATCAGAATGAAGGTCTATGACCCGCACATGAGAAACATGTATTAAGGATTGTCACCGGCTTCAGAACCCAAGTGACAGACAGATTTTTCAGGTGGAAGGAGTGTTTAATGTAAATATATTCCCACTCTTTATTATAAATTCTTTTTCAGCAGTAAAGGGAAACTTGATCTGCTTGAATTGCCAGTGGGTAAATATAAACCCACTACATGCATTAATAAAATTTCAGGAAGATTTAACAAGGTACAGTAGCAATCACGTAAAGCCAGACTTAGTCACAGAATTAAAATGTAACAATTAAAAAAAGTCTGTCTGGATTAATGCCAGGATGCCTCTGACACAAGCACAGGGACAACATTCTTGCTCTCTGCATCACAAAGATGAAGAACTTTTATATCAAATGAAGTTGTTGAAGAATCATTTTTCACCAGCCTATAGAACTGCCTGATTTCAGAACTAAAATTTGTTGACAGTCACCGCCCAAAGCATGATTCCTGGAAAATGGTAATGAATACCCAATGGACTGCTGACAAAATTACATATGCAGAGATCTCTTTAATGAAAGGAATCAGACATGTAACTGCTGCTCAAAGTCAGCAGCAGTGGCATAATGTACCCTGCTTCATAGCACCTGGAAACAGAGTAACTGAAGGCTTTGCTGTACCAAGCAAATGCTCACTGGAAATTTCCTGTATATGTGGTACCGGTACAGCTCAACATCTCTGTTACACTGTCTCTTTAAAAGCAACCCTGAGACAAGATCTGGAGACCTTCCAGTTCCAAAGGAAAGCATAAATTCTGTGCTGTGCAGGAGAGATTACAGATTTCAGTTTACTTAACTTGGTTCAATCCTTATTACTCCCTTTCCTGGCAGAATCCCAAAGGCTCATATATTTGATGAATCACAGTTTCAAAGTCAACTTCTCTTTTATAAATCAATTGTAGTTAAAAAGCATTTAACTATTCAAAAACAAAGATTCTACAGATTTCAGTCCCACCTCGACGTCCACCACCTCCACCTCCTCTCATGAATTCAGGTCTTCTGGTTGCAAAAGAAACTTTGATAACATTGCCATTGAATTCTTTTCCTGTGGGAGGAGAGAAGGGATCAATACAGCTCCCAACAACACAGCAGCAAGCCCAGGAGAGCAGAAGTGATTTGCACACACAGACTGAACACAAAACTCTTGAGACACAGGGAGGCTGGAGTAAATCTTTTGGTTTTGAAAGCACTGGTCCAAAGGTGAGAAGGCAAACACTGACGTACTTGCTAAACTCTCCATAAACCCACAGATATTTTAGTTTAAATGAGATCTGTAAGTTGCAATTTAAATAGACGTAAGAAGTTTAAAAGATTTTTGGCCATGCTCATGGATAAGTAGTTTGGATGTTTGAACTGTCTGTAATTCCACAAAGGCAACAAGGCTTTTGTACCACTCAACAGCCAGCCCGAAACTTAACTTCCAAGTAAGTGTATTTAAAATGTTAACGTTTTTCAAAAGTCTTAGTTTTTCACAGATACAATGTTTATCACAGAGCAAACAGCACTGCATATGTGCTTAATAGAGTCATATTTGCTTTACCCTCCTAAACAAAAGTCAATTTGCATTTTATTAGCAAACATAAACATCCAACAGCATGCCATGCCAGATTTTTTACACAGTATCATTTCACACCAGATGCAGAGTATGTCCTTTTGCTTCCACCCAGTATCACTAAAATTCTGTGAACACACAAGGTGACAGGAGCAGGCACTTTTCCCTCACCCCCCTCAAGCTTACTACTACAAGACTGTCACTGTATTTCCTGTATCAAATCTGAAGAGTTTTACATCAATGTATTTCTGGGATAAACCCATCATTTTAAAACCTTGTTCTTCACTGTGTATATACAGAGCACTCAGCACAAGATTGCCATAACCACTCCTAAACTCTAAAAATGCTCCCACAACACTAAAAATATCAATGCTAACACTGCAGGGAATCCCCCCAGCTGCTAACACAGATTACAGCTCTGATGGTCTAAACAAGAAGTGACAGGAACACCACCTTTTGTACCTTGTGCAGGAGTGACTGAGGTACAGCAGCAAACTCTCACTTTCATTAGACATTTTTGGTCTAAATCACTGCTTCATCAAATGAGAGAGAAATCCAGCACACACAGGATACCATCTTTGTTCAAGAAAAAAACCCCAAAACAAACCAAAAAGACCCCAAGGCACATAAGTAGCAACATGGGGTCCCCAATGAGGTAATTATTTGCTCCTCCACTGCCTGTTAGATTCATAAAGAGCCAAAAGAACAGGTACTCTCACCCACCATCAAACCAGTCAATTGCTGCTTTAGCAGAAGGAGGGTCATCAAAAGACACCGTTGCTTCTCCCTTTGGTTTGCCAGTATCCTTGTCTGTGTAAAGATTTATCATAGGTTTGCCAGTCTTTTTGTTGGTCTGCAAAGAAAGGTTGCACACTTGGCACAGCAGAAATACCGGTGCAGTCAGTTCAGAGCAAAAAATTGTAACACTAAGTATCTTTAGTGAATTATCTTGGAGCTGGCCTGGAGAAACAGGGGTTTCACTGAAAGATACTGACTGGCTGTCCTCCATGAAGTAATGATGAGCCCAGTTTTAACAAAAAAATAAGGTCAAGTGCACAAAATCCTAATTTAGAATTGCAGAAACAGAAGCAGCAGCCAAAGAACAGAGGCACACGTGCTGCAGTATGAGGGTGGCACAATGGATAGAGTGTCAGGGTTATAAAGAGAAAAGGAGAGACACAAAGCAATCTAAATGTCACTAGGAGAAAGGTGCTAGTGCTGCCAGCTTACAAACGAGCTGTCAGCTGGGAACCCAGATAAAATATTATCTACAACTGCTGGGGACTCAGAGAGAACTCTGCCTTGAATGATACCAGTGCATTTCCAATACACCAGCTCCACCAGTTCCCTTCCTTCTGACCAATGGTTTCTCATTTCACATACCTTTATAATACCAATCTGTTTGAAATACTCTGCCACTTGATCTGTTGAGACATCCTCTCCGAGTCCTTGCACGAAGATAGTGTTGTTATCAGAGTTGTCAGACTCTGAATCTGTGGAAAAATAAGTTACATTTACCATGTGTTTCTGTAGGAGTAAGAGCAGCAATATTTTAAGCTCAAGTCTGTGCTGCCCAGTAGCAGACCCTTAAATCCCAAAGACATCTGGTGTGAAATAAGAGGAGCAGGGAGCATAATTTTGAGGTTAACACCATCAACTTCAAAAAGGCATGTGCAGCACCTCTAGATGCTGCAGGGCATCACAGATCAAACACACTGGACAGCTGACCAGCTCCCTGCCTCACCCCCAACTTCTCCATGCAACTGGACATCCCAGCCCAGTAGAGCAGTGTGTGTTTTAAATAACACAAGCTTAGCAGCAGTGTGATGGCAGTGAAAGCAGCTGCTTGGCTCAAGCACATTCAAAGTTCATCAGGAATTCTTATTTGCAGCATTAACATCTAAAAATTCACATGCAATTTAATTAAATGCATTTATTTTAGCTAGATTTCTTTGGAGCTATGGGAATTGCAGTCACAACCCTCTTTCTAGACATACATTTTAAAAGCAGTGACCTAAGAGCTACAATCCACTCCCACTCCCTGCTTGTTTCCTTACCAGCATCTGATCTCGGTCCATAATCCCTTTGACCTATGAAATGGGTTTGACAAAAAAAAAAAAGAAAGAAAAAAGACTATTTTTAGCACAACACTTTCAAGGGACTTTTTTAGCAACAAGAAAATATAAAAAGAATGTATGTAATGCATCTAAGATCTAAGACGTTAACCAGAGATTTAGAGAATATTTAGATTTAAACGTTCAACAGAAGGTGTCTGTAGGACGTTAACGTGTTCTTTAACTTGCAGCATGTGGCAGTTGCCACTCTGATGCTGTGCTGGTGTTTGCTTGCACATGCTGGTTGTCACATCACCAAGCAGTTCCCCATTTTTTTTTCTACCTCTAGTACCTTTCTAAGAAGCATTTGTAACAAAAATTAAAAAAAGAAAAGAAAAAAAATAATCCGGTGAACGTCACTGTCTCCACAAATTCTTTCATGCAATTTGACAAAGCAGAAATCCAGTTTATTGCTAAAAGTTTGTCTATTAAAACTCATGAACACACCAGCCTCACCAAAACTCTATAATGCTTCTACTAGATAGTAACAAGATATTGGTGGCTTTTAGATTTATAAAGAATTTCCACTGAAACATTTTTGGATACTCGGCACTTACCACCGTAATTTTTGAAGCCACCACGGTCACCACCACTGCAGAGGAAAAATTGAAGAAATGATTTCTTCCTTAAGTCTCTATGTGCTGAGCCCAAGGCTCAATCTACAGTTAACTGATGACAAGTTGAGAGTTACTGTCTGGCAGCTAAAGCACCATCTCTACGTTCTCCTCACTACCCATTCACGTTCAAAGATTACATTACACGAAAGTGAATAATCTCTCAGGGTGCTGCACTGGAGAAGAGAAGCCCTAAGGAGTATTTTAAACTAACCCATATACATGTTGTTGGTTCAATACTTTCTCCCAACCCATAAGCCAAAGTAACAGCTATTCAAAACTGGGGTTTAAACAAAAACATTATTTTCATGAAGGTTAATGGGCTTTAATTGTAGATGTAATCGCTACTTTGGAATAATTAGTACTTTAGTACTTTCCTAGAAGTCAAAAGAGCTAAAATTAATCTCCATTGTTATGCATTTATAATAGAGGGGATAAATTAGCAGAATCAGCCATTCTCTGAGCAAGGGTCTGTGGGGACCTACTGTACTACAGCACTTGGCATTACAGAGAAGGTGTGTGTATGTGAGCTTCAAAAGCAGAGGCCGTGAAGTTTTATTTCATTCATTCTGAAACCTGTGGCACAAAATGTAGACCAAGTTAAGAGATTACACACATCAATTTTCAAAGGTTAGAAGGGGATTTAAAACAGGTCGTTACGGCTCCAATTATGTGCATGAAAATAAACCCTCACTCTTTTCCATGGAAAGGTTTGTACTAAAAGGATTTTCCACAACAGCATTTTTAATTGCATCCATGTTATGAACACAATATAATCGATATTCAAAGCCTTCAGGAAAAATACAACCACTGGATTTTTTTAGGAAGTCAGTAACCTAGTGTCAGAAGGACTATCTCACACTGCCATAGACAACTGCCTGCTTGTCCTCCTTCCCGTGAGGGACACAGCTGCCACCTCAGAATCAGGCAGGATCAGCTAAACCCAGGAGCTTTCTCACTGAGATAAAGGCACTGTGAGCTCAGACCCTGATGCAGAGGGCTGTCTCCAGCCTCTGGGGCTACTGTGCCTCTTCACCAAAGCACTTTATGATGAGAAAGCACTCTAGGTGTTAATTCCATCTGTCTGCTCACACATCAGTCCAAACAGGGGAGAGAAACACTCAGCAAATGGCAATTAAGTAAAACAGGGAGTCATTTCTTTGGCACTTTGTCCATCTGTTAGAGCAAGTGCAAAGTCATGAATGGAAGCAGCTGATACTTAGTATTTATAAGAGAAAATATGCCCAAAGGAAGGAACAAAGAAATAAGGTTCCAGCAGGTTATTACCAGACCTGAATTAAGAGACACTCCTTGGAGGGTGACTGACATTCTGTGACAGTCCATGTAAGGAGTATCAGATGTCTGGCACAACAGACCATCATTTTTACTAGGACTTTTCTTAAAATAAATGTTTGCTGCAGATTCTATTGCTGTTCCATAGAAAAAATCTGAATGCTATATTGTAGTGGCATTTATTCATTAATTCACTCTGCTCATTACAGATTTTATATGCAACATCAGTTCTGGTCTTTACTCAAGACTGTCTATTTTCAAGGGCTGATGATAAAGAACACAATGGTGATCATAAAATTTACTGTAAATACCTTTCTGCCATCTCCAATTCACTTCAGCTAAAAAAGAAACTTCATTATGACACAACAATTTTTAGAAGGATGCCTGTTCTTCTGCAATTTTAACTGAGAAATAACAGGAGTGAATAATATCAACCATGGAATGTTATCGAAGTTTTCCAACACCAGATTATGGTCCCAATTCACCAGGACAGCAATATCCAGAACAAGTATGATTTTTGATGTGGAAGTATATGGCAGTTAGAAAATCCCAACAATCTAAACACATACAGAAAGTAAGTTTGTGTCAACACATCCAGGATTTTACTGGAAGTGAGGATCTTGGAGGATGCTGGGGTGAAAATGTGTGCACCATGATTCTGAGAAGTGAGAGCTGCATAGATAAAACATAAAGGAACTCACATTCCAACGTCTAATTCCTAATTCTGTGATATAGCAGTTCTGCACTCTGCACTACCAAATGTAATCAATAATTTTAAATTAGTTTTTTAATTAATGTCTACAGAAATATGTTTTTGCCCAAGTATGCTTCAACATGTTATCTTCTGCTTAGTCTCACATGACTACCCGACAAAAATCTGTATCAATTCACTGACAGATACCTTTGATGAGGGATTAATGCTTTCCTACATTTTTAAGTGGCATTTTATATGTGATTTATAAAGCTGCAGTGTGTTACCTTCCTGTGATTCCTGGGCAAAGCTACCCAAGATTCCCTGGAATCAGGCAGATATCCTGCAGCAAGTCCAACACAAACTCGTTGCAAGCAGCTGATGCCACAGTCTCAGATTTACCCCTCACTGAGACCCAAAATTCAATCTCAGCAACTGAATTAGTCCCCACATTATTGTTATAAAAGGTGTGGAAAATCTTACTGCAGCATTTCACAGGCCATTGCTCCACCAGGTCTGCGCACAGACCAAAGAGATGGGTGACCAGATGGACTTTGGAGTTTTAACACCCTATGTTAGAAACATGAACAGGCAGCTAAAATTCAGCAGTGCCACCAACTAAGATAATAAATAAGAGATTGAACTGCAGGCAGCCAGAATGTGACAAGGCACCACTCACAGTGTGTGTGGTTGCTGCTGTGAAAGCAAAGTACCCAGATGTTCTTTTCTCCTATACTCAGTCATAGATTTATCATCACCTACTTGACTGGAGTTGGATGTCATCTGGATATTGCTTAATCCAGCTGGGAATAGCCTTTAAATTAAAGTACAGGTATATGGGGAGCTCAACGTGACAGACACAAGAAACGTAGTTTCAAAAAGTCATCAGATATTAGCAGAAGTAGCACTAAGAATTCAGGGACCAAATGTCAGCCTCTGACATGTGCCTGTCTCACCAAGTGTGTCCATAAAACCTAAGTGTGTGTTTTACCAACAAGAAAGGAATGTTTTGTGCACCAACAGTCACTGACAGATGCTTTTTTTCTCCCTGCTTATACTTATTGCCTCTGTTCACATTTTTCTGAAGTCTATATAAGGCTAAGTTCAAGCATATCTATTACAAGTCAAAATATTGATTCTGAACACAAGCCACATTGTTGAAAAAAACATTTCCACTAAGCTGTAGTTTCTTTATATCACACTAATTCCCATTCCTAATAGATGATACAACAATTAAGCTGCATAGGTAGCTTTTGTTTACAATAGATCAACATAAATCTGAACAAGAGTTAAAAAATAATCTATGCTGAGCCAAGTCAGGGTTTCTCTGACAAATCCTAACACAGTGGTAAACCCTTTTTAAACTGCATCTCTGTAGTTCCATCAACACTGTCTGTATGGGCAGAGTCAAAAGCAAAGCTTCTCTCACCTGCTTTGTTTGCTCCTGTGTTTCCCACTTACAGGCTTAACCAAAACAATTCAGTCCCACAACTACAATAAGCAATTAATTCCTTATTGTTTTGGATGAGGACTAAGAAAAAGGTGACTAATTCTAGAAGGAATCTTGGGTGAATAACCTACAGCAAAACTTCGCATTCTCAAGACCTGGTGTACCTGCTTTCTAACCAAAAGATGACACTCTTCTATGATAGGTTTAAAATTATTAGCTAAGACACAAGAGATTCACTCACTATGGTCTCACATTTGATATTGATTTGTTTGCAAAGTCAAGGAGCAGGTTTTTTTTTTTTTGGTCCTGATATAACTCATTTACATGTTCTTTTCTAACCACTGTAAGTCAAAGCCTACGTTATTATTCCATCCCTGGAAGTGTTGTTCACGGTGATTTTTAAGGTCCCTTCTAACCCAACCCATACTGGAATTCTGTGATTACAGTAGTACAAGAATCTGTACAGACTAGATTTTTAAATTATTTCCTGATTGCTATGGCATTTTCACAATTTAATGTTAGGCATTAAAATGTGATCAAAGTAAACAACTGAAAATGATGGTTGACCTGATATTCCGGAACAAATTTTTTCCCATGAAATAAATAAAGAGAAACCCAAAAGTATAAACCCAAACCCCTCCCACCCTTAAGTCCCACATTCTCACAGAACTAAACATGACTTCTTACCTTATTATAAGTTTTTTTCCCCTTCATTATAGAGTTTGTTATTTAATTTAACCTTTTAGACTTTCCTAATAAGCATGTCTGGTAAAATACATATATCAGAAGCAGAATCCTCTGTCACAATTATGCAAAAAGACTGAATAAACATGTATGACACTGTAGTTTCAGAAAATTTCCACTACAAATACTGTTAAAGCGAGCATCACTTAACAGAAGTAGACAGAATTTCCAATAAATGCCTTCCCACTTCACTGTATTTTCCCTCACTTCTCCTTATATTCACTGTTTTCCTTCTTTTGGCTTCCCAGTCCACTGAAGTACAATGATCAACGTGGATGTGTAACCTAAAGTTTTCTTACATTTTGGAAAAATATGGGAAGAGGCTTTATTTTCACAGACATTAATTCATTCTATTTTATCTTTCAAAGACCCAAGTTTGTTTCAAATAACAAAATCTATCAGCAGTTTGTTTTTTGAAGCTCACATTCATTCCTCTTATTGGAAAAGGCTCAGCTATAAACAATTAACAATAATTAATAAACAATTTGTTTAAAATCCAGGTTTTATCACAGGAATATGGAAGATCTTCATCCACAAAGCAAATGCAATTTTAAAAAAAGTTTAGCTTTAACTGAAAATTAAAATTAATGTAGACATTATTTTGCTTGTTCAGTTTATGTTATATAAGGAGCTATGTATTATAGAATTTTACATTATATACATTTATGTTTATTTACAGTATATAAATTTATTATATATTTTTAAAAATATGCATTAAGTTTATATTACATAAAATCCCAGCAAATATAAAATAACACTAATATGCTTTTCTAATTGTGCTACCACATCTAATCAGAAGAGGTAAGATCCTCCTGCATCATTATAAACAAGCCATGAAGTACAATTTGGGAGTACCTCAGAAGCAGACAAAATTTAAATAGGGTATAAAAAGAAATACTTTTAAAAGTAACCAAGTATTGGATTATTTTATTTAAATTAGATCAGTTCCAACAAAAAGCACTGTATAATTATAGTTTTTTATCTGGAGTTTAGGAATAACCCAGAGCTGTGCAGCCCTTTGAAGGGTAAGCGGTGCTGATAAGAAACATCCCAAAGCTCTCTGGAAGCTTCAACATTTTTGCCCTGCATCAGTGAGCCCTCTGCACCCCCAACCACTCAGAGGTACAGAAAGGGGAGCCAGTTGTGAGAGTTATTAATAAATAATATATCATATGGTTAATTCAATAGGCTTTAAAGCGAAGGTCCCAACTGCAGACCTTTGCATGAAATGAACTGCAAGCACAAAATTAAAAATGTGCATAAATTTTCTTGACAGCACAGGGCCTAAGGCAATGGTGAAAGGGGTGACAGCATTGTTAGTATTTCAAATCTACCCAAAATAACGTGTTTAGACTGACAACTAAATCAATAACAAAAACTATATATTTTAATAGAAGCTTAAAACTGAAAAAAAGCAGCAAAGAACAAGCACTGTTACTACTAAATGATTCCTATTATTGCAAGGTCAAAATAAATCCCTGGTAAAATGGAAACTACCTTAGCTAGGAATTTTATAAAATTTTCTCAATCCCTGGCTGTTGGTTTTCTTGCCACTGAAAACAAGGGATGGGCTGGGTATTGCAACTCATGTAAAGAAAATGCAGCAATCAAATGCTTGGTCTCGGTCTCTCTGAACCTGAAAGCCCTTTCCCTAGGCAAAACCCTTTTCTGTGCAACGCAGAAAGGTTTAATTTTAGAAACCTTCCATTTTAGGAAATCTAAATCTGAACCACCTTAGAAATAGACATATGATAAACAAAAATTAAAACCAGCTAAATAATAGGAAATAAGGGTAAGGAACTGCAGGCACTGGAATGAGATCACTTACCTGTATCCAGACATATGACCTCTTCCATCCATGTCATATCCCCCTCTACCTCCTCCCTGTGACCCGCCATATCCTCTATTATCTTCTCCATACCTACTCTTTTCACGGCGATCATCTGGAAGAATGAGTCAAACAAAACACGAGTCAATTGTAGTGCCAACAGCAGCACGGTGAAAATTCACACCCTGCAGCTCCCACCCCCCACCCCCGTCATTAACTCTGCCATTTACATCTGAAAAGTAGCAACTCCGAAATCTCTCTTACATCTGTGCCACGAAGAAACAAAACAAATCGAACTTTGCTCCATTATCTCCCTTGGTTTCCAGGGTCACAAAGTGTATCAGAATGTAAAAAACACTCTGTAATTGCACTCCATTTTCCAAACATTAAACACGTATTGTCTAAAATATACTTTCCTCTTGACTTCCATATAGCCTTCTCAGTTTGCAAAAGGCATCAGTGAAGACAGAACAAGGATAAATAGAGTGGGTTGGGCCGCTGGTGTGAAGTTAATGCAAAAAAAAGGCTTCATCTTAAACTACTTCTATCTCACAATTCACCTACACAGCATAAAGCTGGAATGTGAAGTGCAAAAGCTCTTCATGACTGATCAAGACATGTCACCCTCATGCAGGAAGAAGGTTCAAAATAGCTTAGGAAGAAAATTCCATCCAGAATTTGCAGAACTCAGGAACAGGGACTCTGCAAGGCTGCTCTAACATCCATTAAATGCAAGAATTTTGGGGCCCCAAGAGTTTTTCATCTCTCCATAATGTTTAGAAAATCTTAACAAATAAAACATCCCCCAAGATTATCATCATGGAAAAAGAGTTTAGCTGTTGATCAAATCAACTGCTGCAGAAGGAAATCCATTTCACAGTGTTTCTGCTCAATTTCATTAGCCAACACTGAATTCAACCCGTGAATTTTACCTTGGCTGTTGTGGCTATAGCTTCCCTTCTGAGACTGGTAGGATTGCTGAGAGTGGCCATATGAGCTTTGGTGCTGGTTATAGCCTGACTTTTGGTCATAAGAGCTCTGGTGGCCATAGCCCGACTGCTGGTCATATGAGCCCTGGTGGCCATAGCCCGACTGCTGGTCATATGAGCTTGACTGCTGGTCATAAGAGTCTTGGTTTTGTCCATAGCTTGACTGCTGGTCATAAGAGCTTTGGTGCTGACCATAGTTTGACTTTTGTTCGTAAGAGCCTCTTCCACTTAAAATAAACAGAATTTGAATTAATAGCTAAATGTTCACAGAATAGAGAGCAAAATAACGGCTGAAAATTCATGACATTGCTAAAATTTCCTAGTCACAGTTATCTCATTACGTAAGAGCATCATTCCTTTCACATATCCCAGTGCAACTCTTGCTTTTCCCCCCTCTCCCCAGTAATGTAAATGGATGATGGAGAGCCCATGACCTGCTAAACATCAAATCCTTCTCTATGAAACTGCAGGGCAGAGCCTCAGTGCTCATGTTGTATTGTGCAGCTGACACCTGCTGCCTAAAATAACCCAAAATACCAACATTTTGCTTTCACTGAATTGCAACCTCTCTTTTTCCAGGCATTCTATCATTTGTCAAGAAACTTTTCTAACTTTATGATGGCCTATAACATACCTGTAGTTCTCACTTCAGTGTCATCCACCCACACTATCCCACCAACCTGCATCAGAAACACTGACCAGTATCACATTCAGGATACTCCAACACAATGCAGCTCTACATTCCAAGAAGGAGTCGTAAATCTTCTCTGACTAATAATTTTATAGCAACCACAAGGGAATCTCACCTACACTACACTTGTCTAAGGTGCTTCAGCATCCAAAATAGAAACAAAAGTATTTTGAAAATCGAGATATATGAGAGACTAGTTCCAGCTGGCTTATTACCCTTTCATAGCAAGGCATAATATAGATTTATGAGAAATAAATTGCATCCAGGGAACACTGGCTGTTACTCATTCCTTTGTTTTCCCTCAGGTACTCAGCTGTGCCTTAACTTTTTTCAGTGCCTTATTTTTTCAGTGACTGAAAATAATCTTTGATTTCTGCCATCCTTGCCTCTCTTCCTCCTCCCTGCTTCCACCCTTTTTCAAAAGATGAGGCACTAAATCGGTCAACTCTCCAGTCTTTGGCAACCCTACTTGCTAGAGAAAAAGGAAAAAAAATACAAGAGCCTACAGAAAGTTTCCACCAGCTTTTCAAAGCACTTTCAGATCCAGTCCATTGGGTCTAACCAATCTCAAAATATCCCATCTGTGTAAATACCATCTAATCTGCTCTCTCACAGTTCTATCCTAGATCTCAGCTTTAACCTTGCTAATCCCAGTGGTAAACAGTTTGTGAAGATTTTTGTTATTATCTTCACTTCTTAGGATGTGACAGCTACAATTTTGTGGCCACCCTCTTCAAAGTTGCTATCATTTAATTTCTCAGTTTCTCCTTATTTGTTACAACCATCCATTAAGAAGTTTCTGTTCAATGTCTTTTCTTCATCTTCTTGATCATGAACAACTTGTTGGAGAACCTACATGCTGCATTTTTATTCCACATCTACACAGTTAAAAACTACATTACTACCTTTGTACAGCTCTAATAAATGCTCAGAAAACAAAGCAGAACAAAACTTAACCATGTACCTGCCTCTGTTAGGGATGCAAAAATGACATCTGAGAGACAGCACCTACTGCCAGCAGATTAAGACCTTGGTTTTTTTATATTGAGATGTTTTGTAATAATAGCTACAAAACCAGAAACCAACTACAGGTTGGCTCAAGTCCAGATTGCTTTATCGCCTTGCAAAAAAATACAAACCCATTTGGACCTTGGACACAAGAATGAGGTTTAGTACATGAGAGCATATTTTAAAGAGGTCACATGATCCTCAGTAAAGCTCTGGACAAGCAGTAACCTCGGGGTGTAGGCACAAAGCTTGTAAAGGAGACAGTGAAGGTATTCTAGCACTAAGTGGCCTTTGAAGTCATCATGGGAAGTTAGGTTGTATTTTCCAACATACTTTCAAAGTTTTATCATTAATCCTCCTGAAATTGAATCCAGTACAACATCACATCACAAGTAAAATACATTTGCAATAGCACAATACTGAATCAGAGTGCAGCATGCACGTGCACACTGAATTTACTGATGAGGATATAAACCCACGATGTTCTGAGAACTCTACTTAGTTGGAAAAACAAAATATATTTCTTAAAGGACATTTCTGAATCCTTTCTTTTTCAAGAAAAGACATTCTGAGCCAGATAAGCAGCCAGCAATCTGAGAACTGCTAAGAGTTTCCTTGCTAACAGCTTATTTGAAGTTAATGAAAGAGCACTGTAAGTTTATACAAAAGAATGTGATTGGAGGGGTATTTGATACATCTTTTTCCTAATAAAAACATTCTACCACATCCATTCTTCATCGTAGCCACTATCCAAAGACTTTTCTAAAGTGTATGTCCCCTTACAGCTTGACTTCAAAACAACTACACCCATCCTTCTTACATGAAGAAATATTCTTCCTGTACCTCCTGTCCTTTCAGACATTAAAAATGTTTCAAGGATGTGGATTTTTAAATATTTGTCTTTTTATTAGCAATGATAAAGAATTTCTTATAGGTCTAGTTAAGAATTACAACTACTGGACAATATTTTAAATAGATACTGGTAAACTCTGCTTCCTTACCCTCTAGATGATCCTTTCTGCTGCCCCTGGCTGCCATAAGACTGCTGGTTGTATGAGCTCTGATTTTGATTTTCATAATTGGATTCATCATCATATCCCTGGGAGTCTTGTCCATAACCTGGAAATGGAGCAAGAAAATTTTTAGTCAATATTCACCTTTTAATTACAGCCAATGAATGTAACAAGCTAGCCAAACCTGATTGATTTTGTCCATAGTTCCCATGATAGCTTCCATAGTTCTGTCCATAGGAGGAATTGTCTCCACTCTGCCCATAACCAGAATATCCCTGTAATTTCAAGAATGTACTCAAATAAGTGTAACTTCCACAGCAGGTAATTACAGTTTTCCTTGGCTAGACACAACTGCAAACATCAAGCACAGCTGAGACTGGAATTCTTCCTGGCCCAGGAACAATTATTTTCACTCAAGGAACACATCTGCTTTGAAAGCCACAATGTTTTTTTCAACATACCTGTCCTTGTCCGTAATTCTGACTGCTCTGATTGCCATAGGACGAGTAGCTGCAAGAGAAAAATGCCTTTAGGAAATGCTTAGTGCCCTCCATATAGAGTGGAAAATAAAGGTATTTTTGGTGTCACTTTAAGTTTCTCTTCATTCCAAAATAGGCGTTTAATCCATGTACTGCAGTTGCAGGCATATTAGAACTGCATCGATGAATTAATGGTTTTCACAGTTAACTGTCAGCAGCTGGGTTTACTTAATTTTATATTATACTTACTATTACTCTGCCACTTTAAGCCTTCATGAATTGACAGAAGGACCACATGCTGAAACTCATCATATATAGAAACAAACCCAAACTCAGGCAGTGCTACACACACAGAATCTTAACAAATTTCATTAGCGAAGAAAGCATTAGCCGTGATTTTCATACTTCCATAAAAACATTTGTTTCACTGATTAAAATATGCCCTGCAGTCTTGGGCCGTATAATAAATGCAACAACCTTTGACTAAAATATTAGTGAACAGCATAAGGCAGTCACATGAAAAATATTTCTCTGTATTCATGACATTTCAAAAGTTCTTACTATTACAAGATGTCATTCCAATCTACACCTGATTATTGTCTTCTCTTCAGAAATATAGACTGGTTTTCCCTGTTTTATAAGACATCATGAGAAAGGTAACTCTCTAACTCCAAAAACATATCAATACTCTTATCACTCCTGAGCAATCCCTCATCATGCTGGGAATACTACATGGTCTTTTATTACTCAGATGTAATTGCTAACAGCTTAAATAAAAAAAAATCCTCACATACCTCTGCTGGCCCCCAGACTGACTGTAACTTCCAGAATCTAGAAAAAGAAGTAAGTCATTGAGAATTTCCAATGAACATTTTAGTCCTCTACTTATTAAAAGAGGAAAAAGTTTGGGGAGAAGGAGAAAGGTTCACGTACACTGGATAGTGCAACTACTTTCCCTGCAGAATGGGACAGTTTCCTCTTTATTAACAAAAATGTTAAGACTGGAATTACAGTAGCACAGGGTGTGGGGGACACAACACAGCTACAGCCACTTGGACATGTCCCTTTTGAAGGATGTGAATTCCACTTTCAAGGCGTCCTTTCAAATACACGGAACCGTACAACCCCTCTAAAGGCTATCAAGTACAGTGCCATCATCAATGAGCAGAATGCAGCAGCTTAATTAATCAAGCAAAGCTAAGTAGGTCAGTGCTGTTGAACCCCTTTTTAGGATGCTCTAAGAAAGCTCTGCCCAGCTAAAGGGCACAGACTCAGACAGAATCTGAGATGAAAAATCAGGGATGGAGGAGCCATGACACTTCCCCTTGCTCATATTGCACAAGGAAAAACACAATTGAGAGCTCAACAGCACGTGACAGATGCACCACACAGAACACACACACCTTGCTCCATCAGTCTCAGACCCATCCAAATTTCAACTGTCCAGAGTAGGCACCTCACAGCCCACTCTGCTCTGTGCCCTTCCAACCTCTGCACTGCACAGGCTCCAACCATCTCACTTTCTGTGCAAGAGCCTGAATTTGCCTGAAATTTCCACCTTCTTGTCAAAACCCAAACACTCCAGGTAAGAATCCTGCAATTTTTCTCTTTCTTTCCAATCACTTCAAGAATCTGTATAAATACTCTAATGCCATGGTCTAATAAAAACTATCAGGAACTTCTCATTCCCAATTTCACTCTTTGCTCCATGTTCTCTCTCCAACCTCTATATCCAGAATTGCTTAAAATGCTGACACTGAGAATTAATTACAACACAGGGTAAATGTCATAACTGACTGCAACCCTTTTCCAATCAAAACACTCATCAAATTGCTGAATCTGCTCATTATACCTCCCTCAGCAGGTTATAAATCCAATCCTGCCAGTGGTTACACAGACACTTAAATAGAGCTTTGATAAGGGCATCACCTGAGGTGATGGATGTGAGATGAGGGGGGGCCATCAGCTGAGCTATTCAGACATGAAGCAGCATTTCTAATGGTAATTTTTAAAGGTAAAGTATCTCCTCAAAGCAACACAAAGCATCAAACTTCCTATTCTGTAACAGAAACATTTACCAAAAGCTGAGATGAGATGAAATGATGTTTATTAAGATGAGATGAAATGATGCTTAATTTCACACGTTCTATAAAGCAGTTTCCCTCAGATGTGAATTCCTTCTCTTGCACTGCTACACAAATAGTTCATTGCTTTTTCATATTGAAAGCAATTAAAAACCCCATGTAGATGTACAATTCAAGTTTACTGCTTTTCAGAAAGTAGAATTTTTACATAGTTTTTATTTAAATGATCACAAAAATTACTGTTAAGTAGGTAACCACATTCTGAAACAAGGTTGTGGTTGAAGTCCAACATTTATATGCCATTAATGCTTCTAAATTAACAAATATTAATGGTTATATCAGAAAGAATTCTTGAGGAAGGATGTAACTAGCTTTAAATTTAAGAACTACATTTAATCTCCTTAGCTTCTCCCTAACCAACTTCCACCAAATCACAACACTTTGAGGAAAGTTTGAAAGCAACCAGATAAGCAGCCTGAAAAACACGAGAACACAGAATCAGAGGAATTTCCTTTATTTATACATTTTTATGCATCCTCTCTTGGATCTCTTACAGACTTCTGATCAATTTATTTTTGTGGGCTCAGTGGTGACAAGAGTCTGTGAGGATTTTTGGAAATAACAGTTTATTCTGGAAATTCCTACACAGACTTTTTCTTTTTTTTTTTTTTTAATGTTTAAAAAACTCATGGAAAAATTTCCTGTGGATGAAGTGGGACATAGCAGCCTAATCACCTTGCACTGCTCAGCGGGTGTATTTCTCTTAAGATAGAAGAATCTGCTGTGTACATTTGAAACCTAAGGTTCTCATACGAAGTAATTCATATAAACAAGCAGCATGGCTTCTCCATATCCTCAAAACAAAAAGAACCTCGTGTTTGAACATCACCAGAGTGAAAACAGGAGACACTGAGGTACTTGACTGGTCAGTAGCTGAGGGATGGGTGAAAGTGGGTGTAGTTTACTGCCAAGCTTTACTCATTTAGCAGAAGAATTAATGATTTGGACTCATTTTAGTACCTTTGGGCCCATTTACTTTTCATGGCAAATAACTGCTCCTTGCATGAAAGAATTCCTTTAACACACCTTGCTTTGTTTGTATTGTCTATCATTCACATAAGCAACATGAGACAATGCCAAAATGGCTCGACCATAACAAAACACGGCTAGCTCCACAAAGCACGTACAGCCTTGGAATTCCTCCTCCCACTCTGGAATACACTAGTATCCACAGCTATCCAAGGCTTTGGAGGCAGCACTGCCAGGGGCACACAATCATCCACATCTCAAAGGAAATGAAGAAACAGCAGCACAAAGTGCTCTCAGAGGCCCCAGGAGAAGCTGGGCTGTGCCAGGTCACCTGGGACAGCAGGTCCTGTCTCCGTGCTCGACTAGAGCCTCCGTTGGAAAACAATCACAGCCAAGGCGTTATAAGTGCCTGACAGAGGATGTGAAGCTCCCCCCACTTCACTCTGTGTGAAGAGCACACGGAGCGCAGAGCAGATACTGGGACACAAAGGTGGGTCCCCTGTGGCGGGGGTGGGGAGAGCATGTCCCATGCTAAGAGGAAGCATGACCCAAAGGAAGGAGGGGCCTGCATTCCCATGGTGCTGATCCAAAGGGAGAGCATGTAAACCATGTTGTGTGGAGTGGCACAACCCAAAGGGGGTCCACATTTCACACCGGGATGGGGTGTGGGGGGAAAACACAACCCACGGAAGGGGTTCACCCGGAGAAGGGCCATGACTCAAAAGGGGGGGCTTACATCTCACACCTGAGGGGGATACACGACCCAAAGCGAGGGGTCTACACTCGGGGGCTCATGAAGCAAAATGGGGTCCATACTTCACACTGGGGAGGGCTGTGGGACAGCCCGAAGGGGGGGGCTCACACACGCAGGGGGGGCCTAGACCCAAAAGAGGGGGCTACATCCCACGCAGCATCCAACTCTGCCCCCACGGCCCCCCCGCACTGCGACACGGGCGGGGGGCGCGCCCGGCTGGCCACGCCCCCGCGCGTAAAGGGGCGTGACCCGAATGGCTCGCGCAGGGGGCTCCCCGGGGAGGGGGCGCGGCCTCGGCCGAAGTGGGCGTGCCTAAAGGGGCCACCGGCGGGGGCGTGGCTCCCCTCCCCCTCACCGAGAAGAGGGGGTGGGGGGGCGTGAGGGGAAAGCGGGCGCGTCCCCCGCAACATGGCCGCGGCCTTTCCCACATGCGCCACATGGCGCTCGCTTCGCCCGCCCTCCCGCGCCCCACCGCGCCCGCGCTCGGCGGCGGGAAGCGGAGCCGCCGCTGCCCGCTGAGCCCGGCGGGGCTGGCGGCACCTACCCGAAGCCATGGCGGCGGCGCTGAGGGGCGGAGGGAGCGGAAGGAGCGCAGGAACCGACCCGCCCGCCGCGCCGGCCGCGCGCACACTGAGGCACCCGCAGCTCGCGCGGACTGCGGGGCCGGGCGGCCAATCAGCGCGCCCGGCGCCTACCACTCGCTGGGGAAGTGGAGGGGGGGACGGTGAGAAGGGACGTGCCAAGGTACAGCGGGCGCGGGGGGGTTGTACCAAGGGGAGGGGGTGCGAGGCTGTGCGGGCGCACCGAGGATCGCGTCAAAGGATTTAATTAGTTTAATTAATAAACGTGCAGGGCACGGTCAGGGTGCGCACAGGGAAACGAGGGGGATTGTATGCCCGACTTTCCCCACGAGCAGCCCCCCTATTTCTCTCAGTACCCCAGTTGTGCATCACCATTTGTGGCAGATGCTAAATGGAATTAGAGAAAACATCCAAAATCTGGGTCCTAAAGAAAAAATAGAAAAGGTTTGCCAGGGTTTCTGAGTATCCTAAAAAGCCAACTTGGAGAATGGTTTTCTAAAGAAAGGGGTCATGATCTTAGGAGCCACTTCTTTGAAACATGAGGGTTTACTTCAGAGAGGAAGAGTGATGAACTGAGAACACAGCAAAACAACGTTGATTACTTAATCTGATTATTTTTAGAAGTTGCATCTCTTCTTTCAGATCAAGCTACCTTCTTGTGAGAGTTGGGAAGTTAACAGTTGCACCTTCTGTGTAGGGACAGTCTGCACATGCATCCGGGGAACAGCGAGGTTTTTCTCTGTTTTTTCTTTGAAAGGCAGTGAGGAGTCTTCTCTAATTTCAGCTGAATGGTTTGAACAGATTTGCAGAGAAGTTGGTCTGTTTCTTTCCCCCCTGGGCGTAGCAGCGGGAGGCAAATCCCACTGCCACAGCCGAAAATAAGTTTCTGCAAAACAAGCAGTGACTGGAATGATTAATTAAAAAAAAAAAGAAAAGAAAAAAAAAGGGAAAAAAAGAGGGAGGTTGAGCTCCCTGCCAGTCTTTTGGTTTCTCCTTTTCTCCTTGAGAAACTTCATCTCCTCCACGACATCTTCTCCTGCCCCATGAGCCTTCCTGTGACAACCTGGGACCTCACAAAGGCTGCCAGTGCAATGTTGGGATTAGGGCAGATCCCAAATAATGCTCCATAGCCAGGGGAGGTGGGGGGATCTTTTGCTCTGAGTAGAGCCTCCCAGTGTTTGTGCATTTCTCAGGGACTGAAGGCTTCTCATAAATGGAAAATGGAATTAATTGAGAGAGAGTTTCAAGCTCATGTGTCTGTCTTCCTGCTGATAGATCTGTGCTGTGCTTCCAATCAAAAACTTTGAAGCTGAGATGTGGAAAAGATATCAGCACTTCAACCCTCTGCTCTTGCCCCTTAGCTGGAAGAGATCCCAGCTGCTTCAAACTCCTTCTCCACTTTGCAAAATCAGAGGTGATGTGGGAAGGTGGTGATCCTTCCTGTGCAAATGAGACCTCACGGGTTGGCATCCCTGCCCATGGCAGGGGGTTGGAATGAGATGGCCTTTAAGATCCCTTCCAATCCAAACCATTCTGGCATTCTATGAGCCAGCAGCCAGACTGCAGAGTTCACAGAATCAAAGAATCCTTAGGGTTGCAAGTGACCTCTGGAGATCATCCAGTCCAACCCCTCTGCCAAGGCAGGGTCGCCTGGGACAGGTGACACAGGAGCAGGTGGAATGCACAGTGTCAACAGATTTTCTCCTTTTGTGCAAATATACTCTTTTCCTACTATAATATCCACAGCTCCATCCCCAAATATCCTCCAACCACAAGCTCAAGAACAGATGCAATTGTGGTTAGTGCTAACTATACGTGTATAAACCAAGCCAATGGTTGTGATCACAGGGAAGGTTTTTCCTTGAAGGGATCAGATTAATTCTCCCTACTCCACCAACTCTCTATGTCCATGAAACCTGCAAGAATGTTGGTTTCTTCATTTCTCAGCCGCCAGTTCCTCTCTTAGATCTGATTAGAACTGGCCAAGCAATTAAGCCAATATTGCCATCTACTTGGAGGCAGACAGTGCACAGAATACAAGCCTCACACAACTTTGGCCTGGTTTGAACACAGCAGGGGCAACTGTGGCGTGGATACTCCTCTCCACCTCCATCCATCACACCTGAAGGGAAACACTTGGCCTTCAACTCCTGTGTCCAGTTCTGGGGCCCTCAATTCAGGAAGGACACTGAGGGGCTGGAGAGAAGCCAGAGAAGGGAACAAAGCTTGGGAAAGGTCTGGAGTTCCAGGAGTGGCTGGGGAATCTGGGGTTGTTTAGCCTGGAGGAGGCTCAGGGGGGACCTTCTTGCTCTCTGCAATTACCTGAAAGGAGGTTGTAGTCAGCTGGCGGTTGGGCTCTACTCCCAGGCAACAAGTGACAGGACAAGAGGACACAGCCTTAAGCTGCGCCAGGGAAGGTTCAGTCTGGACATCAGGAGGAATTCCTTCATAGAAAGGGTGATTTAACATTGGAATGGGCTGCCTAGGGTTGTGGTGGAGTCACTATCCCTGGAGGTGTTTAAGGAAAGACTGGACATGGCACTCAGTGCTCTGGAGTAATTGATGTGGTGGTGTTCATTGGTCACAGGTGGGGCTCGATTGTCCCAGAAATCTTTTCCAACCTAATGTATCCTGTGATTCTGTGATTCCCAGCAGCCTGACCCCTCGGCGAGGGGAAGTGGGGAGTGGGGAGTGCACGGGCCTGGCTGAGCCTCCCACACCCCAGGCATCCGTGTGTGGGGACACCCGGCTGTAACCCAGCCCTGGGAGGGCTCCCAGCGAGACCTCACACCTCCCGTCGGGAATATTTTCGTCTTCTGGACAGGGAGAAAATAACAATAACTAAATAAAAATTCAAAAGGAGGTGGGGGGAGGAACCCCTGTCTCTATGGTAACGGGCCCCACAGCGCCTCGCGTTGCCATGGGAACGGCCAGGCCTTCCGCCGGCGGCCGGAAGCTGCGGGCGCGCGGGGCAGCAATGGCGGCGCCCTCGGCCCCGCCGGTCGCCGCCGCCTTCACGGTGCTGCTGTCGGTCGGCGCCTCCGCGCCCGGGATGCTGCGGGGTGTCCCCGCCACCCGCTCCGCCGCCGCGTTGCGCCCCGCCGCCCTGCGCGACGGGGAAGGTGAGCGGGGCCGCCGGTGGGCGCAGTCGCTGCCTCCTTGGTCCCTCACCCCATTCCGCGCGTTCCGCAAATCCCAACGGAGCTTTTGTGCCCCTCTTCTCCGGGCCTTCCCCTTGTCCTGCCCTGGACCTCGTGGTAATCCCTCTCAACGCCCATTTCTGGGCACTTCGTCGAGCCCCTCGCTGAGCCCGCTGCTCTCCCCGTGTCCCGCCTCTCAGTGCCGCTTTTCTTCCCATTTTCCATGCTCTTCCCTTGATGTGCACCGAGCTTGCGGAGCACCCATCTCAGTCCCCCGACATCAGGCTGCTCCCCTTCACTCCCACCTCTGTCCCTTGACACTAGGCACAATGGATACACTGGCAGGAACTTGAGGGACTTGCTTTCCTCAGTCCCTGTGGTATTCCCTGAATGATTTTTATCACACTTTTAATTCTCGTGTTCCAGTTTATGCCCGTGCAGTGATTTTTATCAGTCCATGCTCTGAGCTGATGGGTGGATTCCACCCTCTCCTCACATGTCTCCAGGGGTTGCACTGTGTTCTCTTGTTTTTCACTGTTTTTTTTTCTGGCTGTGGGAGTGAGATTGATGGGAGGGAGGTGAAGAACTCTTTATCTCAGTCCTTGCTGTGTGCCCAGGAGAACAGCTAACCAGAAGGCCTGGGAACACTTCTGAGGTGTGATAACCTCCAGGCATTTTTGGGGATGAAAGTCAGCCTTCCAGCAGTTTAAGAACTACTTAGCATTTTGCCAAAATGGTTACTGTAACAGTTATTTTTATGTCTCTTGCCTTCTCTTTTAATGAGACTGAAATTTACTACAGATGCTGTTGCTTTTTTCCAGGCAGCTTCCCAGGAAGCAGCGAGAGTCAGCCCATATGTTTGTGACACCCAAGATAGCACTTGTTTTCACTCTATTTGGTTATTTATGCCTGGTTTTAAAGGCCTCAAGTCCCTTCTCTTCTACACCAGCATAGAAATGAAAGCTATTAATTAATCCCGTGGGCTCACTCTCCCTCTGCTCAAGTGTGTAACTGTAGTGTTTTATAGCAACTCCACTGCTGCCTCAGCCTGTCTGAGGTGCTGCTGTGCTCAGTTCACAGGCTGATCACCTACATCTTTGTCTATGAAGACCTGATATCCCTGACCTGCGGGGCCGTTATCATCTGGTACTTTGCTGGCAGCTTTGAGAAGAACGTGGGCACAGTGAAGCACTGCATCCTCACTGCCACCTTCTCCGTGCTCTCCGCCCTCCTGTACGTCTTGCTGGAGCCCCTGGTCTCCAGGGTGTGGGAGGTGGGAGATGCCAAAGGGTTCATGCCAGTGGCTTTTGCCACGCTGGGGGTTTCCACCACGCGCTCGCGCATGAAGAGGACTCTGGTTTTTGGGTGCAGAGTTCCTGTGGTGCTGGTGCCGTGGTTTTTGCTCTGCATAGCATGGTTTATCCCTCACTCTTCCCTCTTGGGTAACCTGTGTGGGCTCCTGGTTGGGGAAGCCTGTATCCTTTCCAAGTGGGAAGCCCTGAGCCAGAGCGGGATTTGGTTCACAGTGGGACGGAGGTGCTGGGGTTCTTGTTGCTGAGTTGCACTGGCTTTAGGGTGTTTCCTGGACTCTAGCTCTGCATTAAACCCTCACGTTCACTTGCTCATCCTTATCCCACCCTGTGTTCCAGCTCATGCTGCCATTTCCCCTGTGGCTTTAGTGCATGCGGAGAACCTGGAGCTGAGAAGGGTGGTGGTCTCTGAAGGTGGTGCTGGGTAGAACTGGGAGAATTCTCCAGGGAAAGTGGTTTGTGGGCAGAGGGGGATTGTGTGTGGCTGTGTCAGAAGTGTGTTTTGTCTTCAGTTCTCCTTAACATGTTGCTGACTTCAGATGGTCTTGGCTACTGTTTCTGCTTGGATTTTCCCGAGTCGGTGGGCTCTAAGCTGGACCGGGTGTTCCCTTTCACTCTGCTAAAGAGGATACCAGGGCTGAAATACATCCCGGGGTCCTTAGCAGAGCGAAGAGCCTCTGAAAGCAGCAAGTAAGTGCAGGAGTTCCTGTGAAATGTCTTACAGGGGAATTTTGAGGTGTGAGCAGAGGCATTAAATGGCCTTTAAAAGGCCATTGTGCTCTCTCCTGTATTGTGCCTCTCCTGTTCACATCGTGGGTGTTGTGGGGAGCAGAGTCACCCATTGATGTTACACCAGTGACATTAGTGTGACTAATAAATTATCACTCATTAACTCAACCAGGTCTTTAGTGAAAGCCCAATGGAGGTGAAAGACCTCTCCTTTGCTGCAAGGGCAGTGTGTACACATGGGAAGGTATTGCAGCTCTGGCTGACATGAAAGTGAAGTTGTGTAATTCCGCCCCAGCATTAAGTATTTATTCCTGGCTGTATGGCTCCTTGGGGCGTGATCCTTATCTTTATTTGCCCCACCTCTCCTGCCAGGAATGCTGTGAAGTGAGTTATGTCCAAGCTTATGTAGGAGCAGAGCATTATAAACTAAGGATGACACTTTAAAAGTTTGGTGTAGACCTTTTGGTCTCTTTTAACCTTTCAGCAGGTTTTCAGTGTCAAGGCAATGTTGCTTTACAGAAAAGAAACCTTGGGGCCCACAGCTGATGTGCAGGACAGGTTTTAAGATTGTGTATAACATAAACCATGAGAACTCACTTGTATTCTAAAAAGCTTGAAAATGTAGGTCAAATATTTATTCTAAGGTGTTTCAGTTTCACAGAGGAAGGATCGTTTTCTATTCAGGGTTAAATTCTGTGTATTGTTTAAGCCATCAGCTTGCTGTAAAGTTTTATTTGAAGTGGAAGCATTTCCAGGTGTTTGCATTGCCCTCGCCCATGGGAAACCATAAAACCAACCCTTGCCTGCAGCAGGAGCATCCCCCAGAACCACCAGGACACTCCAACATGTCAGTGCTTGCAGGGGAGGCCAGACAGATCCAGCAGAATCTGTGTTTTATATCTTTTCCTCATGTGGAAGTGCAGCTTTTGGGAGGAGGGGCTGTCTGGCTCCATGCTGAGCCTGTGTCAGCAGCAGCCCATCCTGCTGTGCACAGCACCTCAGTGTCTAAACCTGCTTCCTTTGCTGAGGTGACACAGACTGTTGTGACACAAAGGTATTTACATGAACATTTGACTATCAAGCAGGGCGTGGGAAGGTGTTTCTAGGATGCTGCAGCAAAATTTGCGTGTCTGTGTCTTAGATACGACTTCTGCATGTGCTTCTGGAGTTTAATTTTTATTATTTTGATTCTTACTCCCAAGCAAGAGCTCTTAATAGTTTGGGATTTGTTTTCATTTTTAAGTTTTCATAAGGCTCAGGCATCAACTTGCCACAAGACATTTCTATGATGTCCAGGTTTGGCATCATGTTTGTGTCCACAAATAAAATAATAATAAAAAATAATCCAACCCAAAAGCAAGCCCACACCCCAAATAATTAAAAAGACATTTCCAAGCCTGAAAACCCCAGCATAAGCCAGTCCCTTATTCTTGCTGGGAACTTGGCAGTCATGGCTTCATGAATATTGCCTGGATTCTCAGCTCTCATCCTCATGTTGTGTGTGGGCTGAGCAGCACTCCTGAAGTCCCAGAGGCTTCAGCTTCCAGGCAGATTGCCTCTCTCCTGATACGTTTTGGTGGGATGAATCATGCCTTCTGCTGGCAAAGACTTCCCAGCCCCTGCTTCCGAATGATTAATTTTATTTCTCTCTCCTCGTTCCCTTTTTTTCCCCTATACTCTGGGCTCTTACTTGCACCAAAGGCCTTTGTGTTTTCTTGATAAATAACACTTGGCAGCTGGAACTTCTCCTGATTAATGACTTGGCAGATGTGTCACTCACAGGGCAGGGAGGATGTGCACAGGAATCTCAAAGCACGTTGCAGTTTGGCTTGAGTATTCCTTGCACAAAGAGTTTGGGGCCAAGAACCACACTAGTTCAGTGGGTGTGGAATTGGTGTGGGTTGGGACTGGGAACATCTGTCCTGGGAGGCCACTAAACCTGTTTTTTACTCAAGTGCTGCTTGTAATAAGAGCTTCTGTTGTAGTGAATCCCTGTGATGGATTGCAGGGACCTCTCTGAGCACTGGTCAAGAGGAAATCTGCCCCCAGGGCACTTCAAGCACTAATTAGGCAATGTCAGTTCTGAGCACAGTGTAACCTTCTGTTTTCTTCCTGCCCAGGATTAACCCCGTACCAGGCACTTACCCCACCCAAAGCTACTACTGCCCTTCGCCTGGGGCTCTTCCTGCTTCCCAGCATCCCAGTGCTCAGAGCCAGGGGTTTCATCACAGCCACGCTCCGGGATGTGGCCACGCTCTGGGACACGAGGGATCTCAGCAGTGCCGTGCTGTAGGACACAGCCTCAGCTCTCCTCACTGCCCAGCCAGAGGTGCCTTTGGAGAGTGTCCTGGGCAGGCCCACGCCGGAGCCTCGCCGGGACAGCGCTGCCAGCTGGGCAAATTCTCTCCCCAGCAGAGCGTGTGCTCAGCTCATCCACAGCCACCTGCAGCCACGGGCCTCCTGGCTGGTGTTCAGCAAGCACCAGGGTATCCAGCAGCCACAGGGATCGCTGTTCCAGCTGAATTTACCAGAGTCCAGGTGTACTGATCCTCCAGAGAGCAGCAGGACTCACACAGGGGCAGGACCTTTGTGTGATGCTCACCCAGCAGTGCATCGCTGGCGTCTTTGCTGTGTCTGGGGTGGCTGTTGGAATGGGTTGGTAGCTCCAATGAAGGTTATTCCCCTGCTCCCTGGCACAGCCTACTTGAATTATATTTCTTTTATAATTTTTTTTACTTTTTGGTATTGCTGGTGGATGGGAACTGTATCACCTCTGTGAGCTTCTCATCCTTTTGAGGTCTTTCTTCATTGCTGCATTTAGCAGTTGCCTTTTTCCACAGTGCCACTGGACTTCCAGTCCTGACCCAAGGTAGGAACCTCATTGTTAAAACACAGGATGAATCTGGGGTTTAACTAAGCTGCAGCAATAAGGACTTCCCATTTACAGTCCCTCTTTTTTACAGGTGTGATGTAGCTCAGACCTAAAAGAGGTGGGAATCATAGGAGCCTTGATTTATAACTTAAATTGAGTGAAGGAGGACAGATGTCTGTTCTGCAGGTGCCTTGAAGGGGCCTTGTTACACCAACCTGGGGCAAGAGGATAGAATACAGAATACCTTTTTCTGCCCCAAAACACAGCTCTAAAATGCTGAAGGTCCTTTTTAGCTGCAGTCTGTGAATGCAACGTCTTCATTTTCTGAAGGCACAAGCTCAGCCGGTGTCACCAGCACTTGTTGGTGAAGCAACCTCAGATGCCTGTGAAGTAGTAGGAGACCTCTCTATAAGGGATTTTGGCCCTTTGTGGAGCACATGTTTATAAATCCAAGGAGCTGGGAGGGACCTTAACAGTGGGTTAGAGGAATTAACTGGAATGTAGCAGTGCTGCTGGGGGTGTTCACACTGCTCAGCTTTGGAAGTCTCACCCACCAATATTAGCACAATCTCTCTCTGTTTTCTTCAGAGCTGGTGGGCAGGTGTGTGGGAGAGGGGAGTTTTCAGCACGAGATTCGGAAAAAGATGCACTGTTTGGTGCCTGTGGCTATAATGAAAGGGTTGGGTCCAGTTGCTGGATTTGAGCTTTATTCCCGGCTGTGTAGCTGCTGTACTGTGCTGTGCCCAGGAGGAATCTGCTGCCTCTGTGTCTGTAAGTCAGCCAGGATCTCAACAACTGCCCTTGACTCTACTTAGAGTTTTGTTGTGCTCCAAAAAAAAAAAAGTGCTGGGTGAAGCACGAAGTGCCATTCCTGCTCTTGGAGATGTTCTCGCAGTGCCTCACCCACCCCCAGAAAAGCAACAGCCTCGGGGCTCCTCTGTGCTCTCGGTGAGCCTGGCCAGAGGCAGCTCTGGCAGCTGCATGTTCCAAAGCACGTCCCTGCCTCTTTCACGTTTCCATCATCTGTGTCTGAAGAAGCCCCATGTTGCCATACAGCCGCTTTACTCCTCCAGCAGCCCCTCTGGAATAACTGCCACAGTCGCCTGTGGGATGCAGGGGCTTCCTTTGGGAGGAGATCAAAGTGAATGCTGAGAACTTATGCCTCAGATAAGTAAAACAGGAGTAGGAAGCTCTTCTTGCAAAGGTGAGCACCCCAGGCAGGGCTTTCAGCAGGAGGATGCAGCAATTTGGGAACCAGCCTGGAGCTGGGGGCCAGCTCTTCTCATCCCTGATTGTTTCACTCCTCCCTGCGATCACAAATGGACTTGATTTCATGGTCATGTTTTTCCTGCTGACAGCAATTGCATTGTTGTATGTTTAATGTGGAGCAAGAGCAGGATAAGGAGATTGTTTGGAATTTAAAAGCATGTTTTTAATGCCAGGAAAGAAGTGCTAGAGATAACATTGAAATGTTGATACTCCACTCTCCTTAGTGCCTTGATTTTCCTCCTTGTGAAATCCTTGCCTGTAGACCTAGGAATTTTATCACTGATTTTTCCAGAAGGGTGATGAGGATTGATGGCAATCACGAATGTTGTATAGCTCCAAGTCGTGATCTCGAAATACAATCTGAAAGACACACTGCTACGTTTCTGCGTTTGCTTTCAAGTGGGGAGCTGGAGCGTGCCTCTCTGGGGGTGGGATGGGTGGGATGTGACCTGTGGGGCGGGATCAGTGGGGCGGGATCAGTGGGATGGGCTGTGGGCGGGATGGGCACAGCTGCAGTCGGGCTGGTGGCCTTGGACGTGCGCTGAGGACGAGCACTGGGGACAAGCGGTACTGCACTCTGGAAAACACTGGAAACCGGTTATTTTTTCTTTCGAGCTCTTATCAGTTGATCTGGTGACAGATTCACTCTCCCTGCAGAGCTGTCAAAGGGATGGCGTGTTTCCAAGGAGTAGTTTCCTGGCTTTATGGTGGTAGAGGAAGCCCTGTAAGAGTCACCCCCGTGTCACTGCCGGCAGCGGGAACAGCCCCAATCCCGGCTGGCTTGGGGAAAAGACAGCAAGCCTCCTTCCCGGGGGAAGGAGCAGGTACCAGCCACCAACCTGTCCATGCTGGGACAAGACAGCTGCCACAGCCTTCCAGGTGAGCCCTGGGATCAGGATATGCCGGATGGGCACAAAAGCACAGTTCGGATCTTTTTTTCTTTCTGCTCCCAGATCTTTTGGGAGCTTCTCGGTGACCGTGGCAGATCACTTGGTCTGTCTGATCTCTACAGATTCCACCATGTCCCCAGGACTGTTCCGAGTCCAGCTGCACCTACTGGTCACATGCAATGTGTTGGGCCTTTCTTCAGTGCCCTTCAGATGGATATTTGTGGAGATTTATTTTCTAGTGAACTCTGTTCCCTGCTTTTGTGGGGGCATCCATTCCACACTGAAATGCTGTTGAACAGGGGGGTCCAGCGAGTCCCAGTTCCTCAGGGCTGGTGGCAAACTGAGAATTCCTTGCCCAGAGAAGGGAGGTTGCTGGGAGGGAAGAAAGAGGGTGGAATGAGACGTTTGTGAACGTGTCTAAGGCTGAGAACAGGATTTAAATTTGGAAGAGAGGGAAGTAAAAGTCGTTAGCTCACTGGGCTTTGGCATTTGCCTAAGCTCACAGTAAAGTTACTCATCACACATTGCAGTACCAGCTTGGATCCTTGGCGGGGAGACAGAGAATTGAAGTTCCTAAAGCAGGAAAAAAACCCAACCCATCAATAACCTCCCAGTTCAGCATGGGATGGCTGCCCCTGGGGTGACTGCCCCTGGGAATGTGCTGTCCCTGGAGGTTTGTTATTCTGTGCGTCTGGTGCATTCCCAGTAAAACTGCCACTTCATTCAATGCCAGGATTGTGTCTGTCACAGGGTGTGCAGAGAGTTCAGAAAGCCCTTGGGCTGCCCCCATGTCCCCAGAGGGTCACTGCAGAGTGACAGCCTGGGGACAAGTGCTGGGAGCGGAGCCAGCTGTTCCCTGTCCTTGGGTAGTGGTCCTGCCATGGGAAGGGTGCTCTGGAAGAGCCCAGGTCCATCCTCTCTGCTCTTCAGCTCCCACTGTGGTGCAAGGGAACAGGAAGCAGGGATACATGAGGAAAGCATGACTTGGACCTACATCACTGCCCCATCCAGGAGTGAGAGGGGACCCGCAGAGTGGGAAGGCCTGGCAGGAGACATTGATGCTGGAAGAAAAACAGGTCTGTGTTCCTTTGCTTTCCTGTCATTCACTTGTGGCCAAGCACAGCCATGCAGTTATCCTGACTGGGGGTCAGGTTCCCTGTGCAGTGGTCAGGATGTTGCCAAATGTTGCCTCCATGGCTGTCCCATGGGATCTTGGGTTGTTTGCTGGCACTATGAGGGTTCCATGGCCAAAAGTTCAGCCTCAAACTGTGCTGGGAACAGGGGAGAGCCAGAGAGGTGGGAGAAATAGGTGTGGAGACAAAGCACTGACCAAACAGGTCCCTGTGGGCTGGCAGGGCTCTGCTTCCCCCCCTGGTGGGTTTGGGATGGGTGTGATGAGACTCCAGCCCCTTCCCTGCTGGGACAAAATGGGATGGGCTGTGCCACAATTCCCAGTCCAGGCACCTGATGGGATGACTGCAGCCGTGGACCTGCTCTGTCCTGTCATCCCCTCAGGGCCATTGGGATCTTTAACCCACGTCCATTCACCCCATGTGGGATGGTCACAGACCGGAATCACCCTAGGGAACTTCCATGGGGTCAATCCCAAAACTGAAGCAGGTGGCAGCAGTACCCAGGCGACCTTACACCCCTCAACCCTCTGCTCAGATGCCATCATGAAACAGGGTGTCCCTGCAGCCCTGGGCATCTCTGCCCCCGAGCTGGTGCTTTTGCATCTGTGCCCCCTCCTCACATGCCTCCTCTCCCCTCGGGTGCCTGCCAGCCCCAGCTCGGACTTTGCACCTTCCCCAAGGCTTTTATTGACTCTGGAGCGAGCGTCAACACAGCGATAGCGTCAGGATGGTGACTTTGGATGTGCCAAGGGAGGGGACCCAGCCCCGGGGTGACCCCACACAGCTGTGGGGCTGCTCGGAGGGGTCAGGGCAAGCTGTGCTTCTGGCTTTGGCCAACCTGGAAACAGCGGATCCAGCATCCCAAAAAGACCAGAAAGAGCAGCGGTTCCTGTGGGACTTGGGGTCTGGAGGTCTGGATTACGAAATCTCCCACTGGGATTGCTGGGGATGTTTCCAGAGCTGCTTGTGCAACTTTCCAGTGTGGCAGCGTGAGCATTGAGAGAAAGACCACCGCAAAACCTCCGAATCATCTGGTTTGTGGTTAAATCAGGAGCATTCGCTTGTGCCGGGTGGAGCAGCTCCCCGGCTCTCAGGGAGGGGTGGCAGTGACTGAGTGCCAGCCTCCACCCTGGGTAGGCCTGGCCCCCCACGGGGTCCTGCTCTAGGGAATGGTCTCGGAGGAGACTGGGGGGTCCCACAGCAGCACCACAAGCACCCAGGCACTGCACATGGCCGCAGACAGGGGTTCTGGCTCAGGCAGAGCCTGTGCCCAAAACTGACCGCAGCCCCCTGACCCCAGCCCATGACCCCACTGTGACCCCAAACATGACTCCACCGTTACCCCAACTCTGACCTCAACGCCTGACCCCACCATGACCCCAATGCGGGCCTCCATCCTCACCTCCCAACTACAATGTTGGCCCCAACTCTGCCCCGCACTTTGACCCCCTGCTTACGTCCCCCGTGCCCTCTGCACCCTGACCCGCACCACGCCCCTACTCGCACCCCTCCCCGACTCCCACTTTACGCCCGGCCCCTCCCGGCGCTCCTGTCCCTTTAAGACCCCCGTCCCGGGGCCGTACCACCCGCCGCCGCAGAGGGGGGATCTCCATGAGCAGGCGCGCTCGCAGCCTATTGGCGTGCGGTGGGGGCGGAGCGTGTTCCCCCGCGCATGTACCGGAGTGGTGCGGTCCGCTGTACGTGCCGGCCGCGCCGGGGCTGCGGGAGCCGCCAGCGCCAGACGGGCCGGGCCGGCGGTGGGTGCGGGGGTTTGGGTCTTGGGGCTGAGTTGGGGCGGGCCCGGGGGTCCCCTGTGGCTGGGCTCCGCCCCGCCACCGGGGTCCTCTGTGCTGGGGAGGGGCGCTCCGGCATCCCCTGGTGTCTTTGAGATGGAGGGCCCCTCTTGTAGTGGGGGGACTGGTGTGCCCGTCTCCCTGTTACTGGGATGACTGGGGTCCCCTGTATGGGGGCGCTGCTGTGAGGCCCCGCTGTTATTTGCGGGGAAGTCGGTGTGAATGGAACCTCTTTTTTGTGGGATACTGGAATGGACCTGGTGACTGAGAAGTCCGGTGTGAGTGGGCATCCTGTTATTTGGGTGGTACTGAGATGTCTAGAGATCCCTCTTAGTTGAGGGGGACTGGGATGACCAGACTTCCCTGTTATTTGGGGAGTCTGATGTGACTGGACCCCCTGTTATTGGGGGGTACTGAGATGAGTACTTGCTCGAGGGGTCGGAGAGGACTGGGATGATCCCTGTTTCCTGGGCAGTCTGGTGACTGGCCCCTGTTACTGAGGGGGACTGGGATGACCAGAGCCCTGTTACCTGGGGACTCTGGTGTGACTGGACCCCCTGTTATTTGAGGGGGACTGGGATGACCAGAGCCCTGTTACCTGGGGACTCTGGTGTGACTGGACCCCCTGTTATTTGAGGGGGACTGGGATGACCAGAGCCCCCTTTTACCTGGGGAGTCTGGTGTGACTGAACCCTGTTATTTGGTCAGAATTGGGATGATTAGAGCCCCTCGTACTTGGGAGGGTCTAGTGTGGCTGAGCACCCTGTTATTGGGGAGACTGGTGTGACCAATGTGCCCTGTATGGGGGTCTGCCACGAGTGAGCCCCCTGTTATTTGGGGGGCACCTCTATCATGCCTGTCTTCCGGGGGCTGTGGGGCTGGGGACTGACCAGCACCCCACGGCAGGGCTGAGGAGGGGGTGCAAGGCAGGGTGGGCAGCCTGGGAGTGGGGTGATGCCTGCCTTGCTTTGCTTCCACAGCACTGAAGGGTTGCTCAGACTTACCCCATCCCAGGCTGTTGCTGGTTAAAAGCCTTTAATGACCTTAATTTTCTGGCGCTTCCCTGCAGAACGTTATTCCCAGGATTTAATTGGTACCTTTGCTGCAGGCTGGGCTGTGTTGCTGTTGTTCCATCTATTTCACTTTACAAACTGCTGGGGTGTGGGAAGGCTGTTTGCTCCTGACTTTTCCTGATGGAATTTCTTGGGGGAGTGAAGTTGCTCACCTAGGGAGTATGCTTGTGAAAGGAAATAATGGGAAACCCCTGGTTTTGGGAATATTAAGGCTGGAGGGGGTGAAGGCAGCTGGATTGATAGTGTTGGGAGTTAGTCATCAGTGTGGAATCCGTTCTTAGGAAGTTGCCTGTGTTGCAGGAGTAAGCACTGCTGGTACAGCTTGGAGTGGGCTTTGTTCTGCCAGTGCTTAGACCTTGGGTAGGCATGGGTTAGCTTTGGAGTGTGAAAGGAAGTGGGAATGCTTAGTGGAGTGTATATAGAGAAGAGGGATCACTGAGGCTCTCTGATGCGAGCCTGGAAAAGTGAAATGGGTTTGTACTTTTACAGCTCTTTTTAAAAAGTAGAAACGTACATCCACTTGAGAAGCTGGAAAAGTGCAAGGAAGGGTCAGGTCTCTGTTTCTGAATTTTGAAAGTGAATCAGCTCTATGCTTGGTGTGGGCTGTTGTGGGGAGCTGGGGGGTTTCCCAGCTTTTTTTGCTTAGTGGGATGCAGCGATGCACACATCCCTTTTGCTAGATAGAAGGGAATGAGCTTTATTCGAGTATTTCTGCAATCCTCTGAGAAATCCCGATGAATTCTTGCACACATGCAGAGCAACTTGCTGATTAATCTGCTGCACATGAGGAAATCAGTGTTTTGTCCAGGAGGGCTGGTGAGTCAGACCCTTCCTGGAAAACCCAGCATTGTCTCTGTACAAGTTTTTCTTCAGCTGCATCTTGGGCTGGTTGACAGCACTGAACCAGGGTGTGCATGACATGAAGTGTCTTAGTGTTGCCCGTGGACGTGGTGGTGCGTGAGAACTGTATTTGCAAAACATGGGGCAGGGAGGATACAGGTGCTCCAGGAAGAAACTCCAATTGAGTGCTTTCTTTTAATCTTCTGGTGTGAAAGCCTTGGAGAATGAAGAGTGGGCAGGAAGGAGGTGGCAATGTCACATATCTGGCTTAACACTCTGTTAATTAGTCCTGCTGTAATTGTGACAGAGAAATTGTGACTCTTGCTTGTTATCACTTTGCCGTTGCCTCCTGTTCCGTCAGTAATCTCTGGGGTGGTGCCTTCTGCGCATCCAGGGTTCAGAAAGTGCCTTCTGCAACTTTTATTTTGTTTCTTGCAGAGCAGCTGGAGGAGCTCGACGGGGCCATAGGACCAAAACTCCTTGAATTGTCTCAGGACAGACTTCACCTGCTGCTCACCACCCTCCGTGCTGGAGCTCACAGGCCCCACCAGCACTTGCTTGCAGACTCATAGGTGCAAGGTAACCCCTTTCTTTTGAGTGTCACAGGTTGTGGAGCACCTCTGGTGCAGTTGGGTTTGGAGAGGGTGGCTGACACTGGGTGCTGGGAGTGATGTTTTTTTTGCCCAGTTCACCCACAGCAAAAGCAACGTGCAGAACTCTCTGACTGAAATCCCTTTTGGTCTTTGCTCTCTCCCTTTGCCTATTGTGACGCAGCAAGGTCTGTGTGTTTGCTCAGTTCTGAAGGACCAGGGAAAAGGCTTCCCTGCTCCTGCCATCTCCTCCCCATCCCTTTCCTCTGATATAAAGGAAAACCACCTGCAGTTACCTCTGAGGACACTGAACTTTGCTCTGTTTCCTGACGTGGACCCTGCTGCCTCTAAAAACACAATTCGTAGAACTTGCATAAGTTGCTTTCCCAATGTGATCATTTGATCCCAGTGATGAGATTACTTTGTACACGCTATTGTGGAGAGTGAGTCACCAGCCCTGCAGTGACAGGTGCACCCCTGCCAAGTTTGCTTTTTTATAGGCTTTGAAACTTTAGAGATCAGAACAAATAATTACAGGCTGCTCGTAATCTCTTGCTGTTTATCCCCAGGTAAACATTCAATGTTAATTGTGTGCTGCTATCAATTATTGAATCCAGCAAGACCAGAAGCCATCTCTGGTGGCTTCTGGAGGGCCACAAGTCCAAAGAGTGGCTGAGTTTGATCTATGATGGCAGATTATTGTAGAATTTTTGCTTAGTAATCAGCCAGTCTGTGCCTCCAGTTACTCCATTGCAAGAAATTGAGTTATTGACTAATTTACCTACCTTTCTTGCCATGTGGAGTAGGAAATGGCAAGGTTTGGAGCTAAAGATGGGGTTGGATTTTTCTCCTTGGGAAAATCTGGCTCTGGCAGTGCACGGGAAGTCTGCTGGGAAGGTTTAGCAACCAGCTTGGGGAGTTGGTAGGTCTGAGTTGGTGGTGCTGGCAGGTGCTCTGGGCCTTGCTGCGTGGTTGTTTGTGAAACACGTCAATTGACTCGCTGTCACGGGTCATTGCTGCACCTCCTCTCTAACTCCAAGCTTTGGAGGAGCAAGTGGATAAAATGCCTGCAAGGATTGTGCAAGCCCTGGTTGTGTAACAGGGCTCTGTGCATAACTGCTGGAGGTAAGAGGAGCAGCTTGTGTTACAACAAGAAAGAAAAACCCCGTGTCAAGTTTCTTCTCTTTGTGTTGATTGTGCTGGAGAGTTGGAGAGCTGTGGTTTTGCAACCTGGGACCAGCCTTTCAGCCTGTGACCCCTGAGCTCTCTGATGTCCTGTGGCCTGTGTTGCTTTTTGGCACGGGGACATCTGTTTTGGGCATGGAATTGATGTCTGCTCTGCCTGTGGTTGTGTGTGATGGCAAGGGGCTGGGCTGGGGAGTTGCCCGTGTTTCACAAATGTTCAGAAAGGTGAAGTCCAGGTCAGATAGCTGCCCCATGGCTGGCAGGGAGGTTTGCAGGGTGATTGCACACCCCTCTAGGGCAGCCAGGGCAGGACAGCTCTACTCCAGAGTTACCAGGAGATGTGAGATCACACCGTAACACCTCCATCCCTTACATAGGAGACAGGCTTGTAATGTCTGAAAAGCTCTTGCATCCTCAGAGGAAAGTTGCTCTATAAATATAAAATGTCCTGGCTCCTTACAAACAGTGCTTGGTTTTCTGGAAATAAATAAATAAATCCCCAAAACACACTGTTCTGATCAAAAGTGTTGACAGTTCCTAAAACTTCGTAAGATCTATTTAACCCTGTCCCTCTGGTGCTCTTCCAGCTGTTGTTTCAAAGGAAACCTCTCCAAGGAGAACAGCATTAGAAGGTTTTGCTGTCCAAACTTTTCCCAGTGGAAGAGGTCAAAGTCTGTGGCTACTGACCCCATCCATGGGGCTCCTTTCCCAGTAGTGGCTGCAGCAAAGCCACAGCCTGTCACAGCAACCCTCAACAAACTCAGGCACAGGGTGAGCAAATGGCCTGTGGGGAGGAGAGCAACTTCCAGCTGTGGCAGCACAGGGTACAGCACTTGCAGAAGAGGCTGCTGAAAAAATGTCATCTTCCCTCTTGATCTTAAAAAACCCACCTTCAGCAGGACCTGAATCATGCAAAATCCATGCCTGGATAAGTTGCTCCTGAGGTTTTGCAGCCCTCTGAGCAGTTGTTTGCCTGAGAGGTGCCCATGGAGTTGGCAACAGGTGGTTTAAAACTTCTGTAGACTTGTCCCACTTCCTGAATTTTGGTGGTGGTGGTGGTGAGACCCCTGTTCCTCCTCCAAACGATGCCTGAACCATGGTGCTCTGGATTTGTCCCTCCCTGGGAGGGGAAGCTGGGGAACAGTATTGGTTCACAGGGAGTCAGTTTACCTGCCATTCTCAGGTTTTGTCCTGCAACCCTGAACTCTCATTCTTCTGTGCTGGCTCACGCTGATCTGTGTGAAGGAAGGTGTCCAGGTGCCCAAGCTGGTGAGATGCCCTGTGTTTAAAGGTTGAGAGCTAGGTTTTCATGTGGTGAAAGTTCAAGTGTGAAAGTTTTAAGTGTGCAAGTTCAGTCATTCTGGGGTGCTTTCTTTTGAGGCAGCTTGGCGAGTTTGAATTCATTTTTGTGTTGGATAATGCCTTAAATCCTGTGGTTCAGTGCACTGGGCTCACTGCACAGCCCCACCTCAATATACCCATAGCGTAGAGTTTCTTTCTGCCTCAGCAAAGCAGTTGTTCTCTTCCTTGCTTTTGCAGCTGCTCTGCTGTCCTTGAATAAGATCCATGGGCCAGAAAACATGCAAGTGTGAGAGTGGAAGCTCAAATATGCAGTATTTCAAGATCCAGACTGACTGATGCACATTCTCTGTCTGTCCTGTGCCTAAAATAGAAATTTTGCTGATGTCTGAGCCAGTGTGTCAGGGTCTGGGTAGAAGAGACCTTCCACAGCGAGAGTAATTTTTGTTTCACAAAAAACCCCCAGCAGCTTTTGTGTTCCTTTCCCTCCTTGAGGTGCTGCTACAGCCAATTCCTCAGTTTAGATTGGGATTTCTGAGCTGGTGAAAGTGTGCAGAAGCACTTTCTTGGTTTTGTGTGAGGTTCTGCTGCTTTCCACCCTCAGTGAGCTACTGGTGGTTAATGGGAAGATGTGGGAAGAAAGCGATAGGGAAGCTCTAAGTGCAGCAACCTCTCACAGCAGCATGTGTGGTCCAACAGAGGCTGAAGGGCAAGGAAAGCTGTGAGGTTTCCCGCTGTGCCCTCCTTCCCCTGGAGCCCAGGAACTCACCTGTGTGGTGATTCCCATTCCAGATCAAACAGGGCCACTTGTCTGGCCAGATCAGCATCCTCATGTTGATGGGAAATGCAATCTCCACGTGGCAGAGCTGTGGAGGAAAGGCTGATCCAAGGGCTGGTGAGGCAATGTTAAATAACCTGGATCTGAGCGCCTGCTTCCATGGACTGCTTTTGTTTTGGAAAGGACGACTTTTCCTACCAGGTCTCTGTTTACTAAAAAGGAAGGGGAAGAGAGCTAATTTGAGACTGGCACAGGCTGATGTAAACAGAATTTTTTAGTCTAACTGGTTGCATTCCAGAGAGGAATAAGAAGATCTGGTTTTGCCCTGAGGGTCTCCTGGCCCAGTACCACAAACATGGAGGAAGTCTTTCCTGCAGTGGGGTTCAGAGGAGACCAGGCACAGGAGCCTGGGCAGAAATGCCACCTCCACCACAGCCCTGCTCTTTCTGCTGCTGCTGCCTCTCCTCCTTCCTCCTGGGCTTGTGTCCATGGGGCTCCTCTTCCTGCCACCCATCAGTAACTGCCTGTTTTGTAGCATTAGTGGGTGAAAGAAGAAAGCCCTTTGCTGGTCACAAGACTGGATTCCTGTTTGTGAGCAAGTCTCTTCCTTGTCCTCCACTGCTGCTGCTGTGAGGAGTGATGGGGGCTCACTGCAGCTTCCTTTTGGTGCTGCTGTCTGTGCAAGCTCTCCACAAACTTTGCAAACGCCCTGAGAATAAAAACCTGTGAGAGGGCTATCCAGTGGTTTTCTTTATTCCTCCCAGATGTTTTAGTTGTTTAATTTCTATTTACAGTCTTCCTGTTTTGCCATTGTTTCTAAAGCTCAGGGTGCAGGCCAGTGCTGTACAGAGATGGAGTTTTTAACTTGGTTTGGTTACTTATCTCTGCTTATCTCATATGTGTCTGTTCTGAGGTTGTCATTTGGGGCCATTCCATGATGCCAGTGGAAATCATTGATCTCTGATTTAAAACTGGACTGTTTTAAAGCTTCTGAAGGCTCATCATGCCCCTAATCTGTGTTGTGCCATGGTCAGCAGGAGAGAAAGAGTGATCCCTGGGGCAGACAAGGTGGGAAGGGAGGTCTGCTCATGCACACTTACCTTGGGAATTCAGGATGGTCCTTCCTGATCAGAAAGAGGGATCTGGCAAATCTGGTGGTAATGCTGACATCCCCAGCCACGCAGAGCTTCCAACACTGGAAATCATGACAGCTGCACTTCCTCTCTGCTCACTAACGTGGTGCTTGTGCTGAGTCAGGGACATGAGGGTCACCATCACGTGGCTGCAGGGAGCACGAGGAGTGCTCTGCCAAGTCGGCTCTACCAGCAGTGCCCCCTTGTCCCCTTCCCTGTGTGGCTGTGCGGGGCTTTTACTGGGAGTCTGATCTGGAGAAAGCTGGTCTGAAGGATCTTTTGGAGTGTGTGTGGCTGCTAGACTTGCATGGATTCCTGTTTATGAGAAGCTAGAGCAGTTCTTTGGTAAGTGTTGCTGGATGGGATGGATGGGCCACTGGAGAGGGAATGGGCTCTCCAGGGCTGGAGTTGCTGCGAGACACAAGGCGAGCTTGTTGCTGCAGGGGTGGTTTGGCTCCAAATCACTGCCTGCTATCCCTGCTGGTGTTCAGCTGAGGCAGCCTGGACCTTGCTGAGGGCTGGGAAGGCTTTTCTGCCTGCACGCTGATGAGCTGCCTTTGAATGGAGCCTGGCGGCAGTGCCAGTGTGAGGCAGAGGGTGACTGATGGCATCGCACGCACGTTTGTCACGCAATTCCTCTTCGGCTCCATCATTGTGGATGCTTTTTCTGCACGTCTGGCAAAACAGAGGTTCACCTGCAGCTCCTGTGTTTATCTACAGCCGGCCAAAGGGTGCTGATGCTTGGCAAAACTCTGGGAGTTTTGATAGGGGCAGCTCTGGGGGTGCAGCCTCTGTGCCGGCTGTGCCAGGGCAGGCAGCATCCACAGGGTGTGTGGGGATCATGGGGAGCCCTGTCTGCTGTGCTGAGCTGGAATCAGGGGCTGTTTGGTGCTCTGGCTGGTGCCAGAGATCAGCTATCAGAGGTGGGAGCAGTGAGCAGCCCCAGACTGTGCTTGCTCAGCAGTTTTCCTTCTCCTTCCCCTCTCAGCGAGGCTGACACTGCAGGTCAGGGTGTGCTGATGGTGGCACAGGGCAGAGTCAAGCACAGAGCTTGGTCACTCGTTTTTGGAGCAAGAGTCACAAGCTGAAGTCCTGGTTTGGGGCCGGGAAGTCAAACTGTCCTGAGGTACTTGAAACTCATCACAAATACTACTTTAAAAACCAGGCTGCTTCCATCTCACAAAGACCCAACTTCCTGCCCAGATTGCCAGATTAGCTTCTGAGCCAAGGCTTTTTGGTCACTAGAAAATACTACAATGTGACCTGCAGAAGGGGAAACCGCCCAGCATTTTGTGACCATGGTGCTGTGTCCCAGTGTGCTCTTGAGGGCATCTGCTGCACCATCTCCTGATGCAAGGGAGAACAGATCTCTTCAGTTCTGACCACTTGACTTTTAGAGCACTCCCCATTCTGTCTTGTTTGTTGTAATACTGTTCTAATATACATTTTAATCTTTTTTAACCTTATGACCTGACAGCACCTTTAGTCTACTGAAAATCATGGGGGATTTGAGGATGCCTGGCACTAACTTCCAGTCCTCTGCTTCCAAGGTGTGCATGAGAATTAGGAATACATTTCATTTAACATGAGTTTGAAGTACATCTGTTTGCTAGCACAGAGATGTGCAGAGAAGGTCCCTGGTGATTTGAATGATTGTGAGCTGCCATGTATCAAGCAAATTCACACATCTAGGGGCTGAAAAGCTGTGATAAAACACAGCATTGATTGATTGCAATCTTTCAAAATGTTGTGACTTTTCTGTGTGATGTAAATGCTCACGTCTCACTGAGACTGATTGCTTTGCTGTGTGCATAAACAGGGATCCAGGAACTGGAACCACAATTTAAAAAAAAAAAAGGATATGGACATCTTGTCTTACCTTGACTGAAGATACAATAAACACTGTAGATAAAATGACCACCCTTGAAACTGTTCTCAGGAAGGGTTTTACTTCTGCATCATAAATTTCCTTTTCCTTTTAAAATCCTGGTCTGATTCCTTCAGGTCCTTCCAGAGACTGAAGGATTCCCAGGATAGTTAAATTTAAGAGTCAGGTTTCTTTTCACTGGAAGTTAGAAAAGGGCATGTATTTGAAAATTAATTACTGTGAATTTCTGGAAAATAATTGCTACAGCCAACTAGGTAAGACTGAGATAAATTAAGGAATAATCTTCCTGTGCTGGGTGAAGCGAGTTGAATAGTTCCTGAATTATAACAACCCCTTAAAAAAAAGAAGTGTGAGGTCTAATTTCACATCCTCTGCCTTTCTCTTTGTATGTCTAAGCCAACCTTTTCCTGGGGGCTGGGATGGCGAAGGGAAAGCAAAAAGAAAAAGCTGTAGCTGGGATATAAGACTTAAATAACCAAATGTCCAGGACCAGAAGGAGCCTGTCACCAAAATTAAGGCAGCTCTTGTGCCTTGTTCCATCACTAGACCACGACCATGTTTCCTTCCAGGGTTAGAGGTCAGCACGGAACCTTCGTGCTATGGAGATTGTGAATGAGGAGAGAGCAAACCAGGCTCTGCTCCGTGCACCAGAGCCATAATCCTCCTGGAGTGGTTCCCTTCCCTGGCTGTGGGCACTGAGTGGGTGGTCTGGCTGCAGCTGCAGGGTTCCCCTTTGAAGCACTGGAGAGCTGCAGCGTGGTCAGGGCAAGGAGATAGCACAGCTTCCACCCCCACCTCCATCCACGCAGCATTCCTGGGAGCTGCCTCCCTGAGGATGCCTCTTTCCAAGGCATCACTGCTTGGGAGAGCAGACCACCTCTGGAGGCTTGAGGAAGCTGAACCCCTCTGCTCTGGGAGGCCTGAAGCTCTGCTTGGGCACAGTGATGAATTTTGGCTGGAGATGTAGCCCTCACCTTGCTGAGGAGAGCATGGACTCATTCTTGCCCTCATTCTCTGCCCACACAGGGCAGCTCAGGAATATCCACGTCTGAGCTATCCAGAGCTGGGAGGGGATTGCTGAGGGCTGGCTGCTGCTCACCACAGATGTGTTTCATTTGGAACTCTCCTCCACGTGCAGTTGGTGACCAGGGAGGCTGCTGTGCCCGGTGCAAGGGGCCTTCCCCAGGGCTCAGCTACTGCAAGTACTGAGTTTGGTGCTCAGAAGGGAAGGAGGTGCAGCTTCTGCCCCAAACCAGCCCAGAGTGGTTTCCATCAACCTTGCTTTTATTCATGGCTTCCTCTGAGCAAAGGTTTGTCATTGCCTTATGTGCCTTGGGATTTTCAAGGGAAGTGGGTGAAAGACAGGCTGTTCTGAGGATCATCTTACTGACACAGCCACACTGCCCTGTGTGAGGGGAATTGTCCATCTTTGGGCAGTGAAACTGGTGCTGAAAAAAACAACCCACCTCACAGTGCTGGAGATACTTATCCAGGCAGCCTCCTACCTGTGTCTGGGCACTGATTCCTCCATCTCTTTGCAGAGTTGGGCTGTGCTGTGCACAGGCAGCAGCTGAGGCTCCCTGGGAACCGTGGGCCAGTGACCCTCAGGGCTTCTTTGCCCTGAGATGTAACGAGCATTCAAGTGAGACAGCAAGAAACAAAACTCCAAAACTGTCTGTGAGAGAATGGGTTGCCTGGCAGATTTTGGGGGAGGTCTTTCTCCAGATGAGGTGGGGTGGCAGTGGGGAAGAGGAGAAGAGCTTGTAATTAAAACTTCTGGGGTTTCATGAGAAATAAGGGCAATAAACCAGCAGCATTTTCCCCTGCCAGCACATTCCCCTGGTATTGGTTGGCAGATCAGCTCCTTGGTGATTTACTGGAACCAGATAAGAAAGAGGGAAGGGATCCTACTGGGAGCTGTGCCTCTTTGGCAACTAAGCTCCAGTTGTGGAGGCTTTAACTAACAGTTTAGTCTACAGTTGTACAGAAGTAACGCCCAGTTCTTGCTTGGCTCCAAGATCCAGCCATGGAAAACCTGTTTGCAAGGAGGGAGGACAGCGTGACCTGCCTGATGGAGAGGAATGTGCAATTTGCTTGTCTGCAGTCACATCACTCGTATTTTATTTCCAACACCCTGCCTTAGTGTTGTCTTTGGGAACTTACTGGGAAGCTTTGCTGTGGTGTTTTAGTGCCCTTTGTAATACAGTTACTTGCCAAGTTCTCCACCAAATAAAACTTCTTGTGGGGTTCAGCACTAGTTGGGTTGCCAGAGTGCCTGCCCAGGGTCACTGCCAGGTGGCTGTGGACTTCTCCCTGTGCTCCACAGGGTGCCTTTTATAGCTGGTGCCCTGTGGCACAGGGCTGTGTGTTGTCTGGAGCTGGACTTCTCTTGTGAGGGTAACAAGGGGTTGTTCTTTGCTGAAGATTGTACCTGCTCTCCCTCGTTAGTGCTCCCTAAGCATCACTTTCTCTTTTCACCTAACCTTAAACTTCAGTGACTTTTATTTCTCAGCCCAGGAGCTTGACATTTTCTGCTGGTTTCAGCCCCCCAGGGAGGCTGTTGGGGAGCTTTCCTCTGGCAGGCCCAGGTTGGCTCTTCCTTCACAGCTCAACCATGCACACATCTTTTCTCTCCTGTCGCACCACACAGCTCTGAGTCACTTTTCTGGGTGCAAGTTCAAATGTCCATGGTCTCCTGGGTTGGCAGGATGCCCAAGTACAAGAAGAGAGTCACTTTGCCCTTACAAATCAAGTTCTGAGTTAATTATCTGTTTACTTGAACTGAGTGTGTCCTTGCGTGTAGGGAAGATAATCTTGCCATTTGGATTAGGGTCAGAGGAGTTCAGAGCTTTGGCACAGCAGTGGGAGGGAGGGAGTGATAGGTGGCTCCCCAGGGGAAGGACAGGGGCCATAGGGCTGGTTGGGTATTTGAAGGCTGGGTGTTCATCCTCCTGCTGCCAAAGACTCTGGGTATGGCCGTGGGCAAGTTCCGAGTTGCTTAAAATCTGCCTTGATAAGTGGAAAGGAGGAATTCAAGGAGATGGAAGTTAAACCAGGGGAGATCGTGGAGGGGACTGGGAAACCAGAGGCTCAGAAAGAGGTGGTTAGGAAATCCAACCTGCAATGCAGGTGGATGGTAAATCAGAAGAATTCATCATTTGTGTGGTAACAACCTGTTGTGGGGATGCTCACGGGAGCTCCATGCCACAGTCCTGCTCTGTGGTTTATCAGCCCAGCAGTGGGGCCAGGGCATCCTGTCACCTTGTGGGGAGGAGGGAGGAAGCCCCAGATCTGTGGGGTGACTGGAAGAGTGGGTCTTCCCCCAGTAACACCCCAGAGGCTCTGTGGTTTGTAAGAGCTTTAGTAAAGGCTGGCCATGAGTCCCTGTTGAGTATCGCTGGGGCATCAGTAGGAGCCAGGTTGGGCTCCCTGGCTGGAATGTGGGGCTGCTCCGATGCTGCTGGCAGAGGGAGAGCAGAAATCACTTCAGATGGATCAGCGTGGATGCAACAGGAAGGGAAAAGCTTGGTGGAGCACCTTGGGGTGCAGAAGAACTTCTCAGTGTCGTGATACAAGGCCTCTACCCAAAGAATTGTTGGGTGGCCTTGCGCTCCTAAGACTAATTGTAAAGCAAAAAGCCCTTTCTGAAGATCCTTTTAATGCTGTTCTCTGGTGCTGTGTGGCTGCTGGTGCTGATCTGCTTCTCCTTGCTTGCAGTGCCTCTGACTGCCATGGGGGAATCCGGCATGGACCCGACCATCTCCGCTCCCGACAGCGCTGCCCAGCAGGACTCTCTCTTCAGCATGACAGACGTGTTCCTCATCTCACTCATCACTGGACTTTTTACCTACTGGTTCTTCTTCCGCAAGAAAAAGGAGGAGGTGCCCGACCTCCCCAAAATGCAGTCAGTGTAAGTAACAACACCCAGGCTGCGTGCTGCGAGTGGAGCTTTTCCCTCCTGCCTGTGGCGCGTCCTGGGAGGCTCGGCTGGATTGTGGGAGGTCCCCAAGCGAGGGATCTTGGTCCCGAAGGGCGTTTCTCTGCCGTCAGCTGCTGTGTGTTCTGGTCACACAGCAGGGCCAGGCTGCAGTTCTGCCTTACCCCACCGTGTGGCCCAAGTCGGGAATTGGCTTTTCCCAAGCAAGGCAGGAAAGCCTGTGGCTGTACTTCAGAACTCCTAAGGATCGTGTTGGCTGTTCTCGGTGTTTTCTGATAAAAGTCAAATTTAGATAAACCTGGAGAAAGGTTGCTTTTAAGCAGGTTTCCTATTGGAAATCTTATCTACCCTTAGCTCTGAAGGAAAGCAATAGTCTTGGGGAGCTGGGAGATAGTTCCTGGGATGAGCTGCTTGGCAACTCCTGTAAAACCTGATTGACGTTTGATGCCAGGTGACCACAGCAGCAGGAGACTGGTTTTGGAGAGGGAGAGCTTTGTTCCACCCTGTCTTCTGCAAAGGGCTTAGGACCAGGAATGAGCCATGCTGATGCGGATCTGGGTGCATTTCATTCCTTGTCACATACCAAACTTTGTATCAGTTTTCTGCTGCACTTTTTAGCTCAATCCTTCTGTTTCTGGCATTGCAGGAGGTTGGAAAGTACATTTTTCTAGCTGGGAGGTTTTTAAAGGGCAGCAGTGTCCTTGTCTGTAGTACCTTGTGCAGATGGGTACACACGTGGCTGGCAGCAGCCTGGCTGGCTGTGCCTGCTCAGCCTTACCTTGGGAATGTGTTTTGTTGGATTGGTGGGATACTTTCCCTCTCAGGCCTGCCAGACAGGGCTGTGTGTGTCAGTGCACATGATTGCCTCTGGAGATTGTAAGGAGAATGGCTGAGCTGCAGTGAGAGCTGAGCTGGCTGGGGAAAGGGCACTGTTCACCTGAAATTAGATCCTGGCATGGCACAGCCTGGGCTCCTGTGCTCTCGTCCTTGTGACTGATTCCACCTACCACCATCACATGTAGCTCTTCCAGAGGCTGTAGTGACCTTGCAGAGAAGTTTTCTGGGGTGTGTTACCATCTTGTGCTGCTGCAGGGCCTCAGCATGTGGGCTTCCATCCCAGACTGGCTGGAGCTCCTGGCTCTGAGCTGCCTCGTGGGCGCTTTGTTTCCTCCATGGGGTCTGTGCTGCCTTCTCTGTCCCTGTGAGCAGTGGCTGGCAGGGAGCAACTGCTCCCTGTGGGAGATGTGGAACAGCAGCACCTCCCGTCCCTGATAACCAGAGGGGTTGTTCTGGAAGTTGTCTGACACAATTCCATTTTGGAAAAGTGTCAGCCAGGCAGGTGCAGAGTGAGAGGAGACTGAAGTACTTTTTCTCTGTACCCTGCTGCAGCCCTGCTGTGATCATTGTAGCAAGCTGGTCTGAGGGCAGCATGACCCCAAAAGCCAAGGCTGTGCCTGGTGGCACATCCACCCTTCAGGACAGAGACAGTGACTTCCTGCAGCTTTTGCAGTGTGATTTTATGGGATGCTTGGAACTGGGAGGAAAATGAGTGGGAAAACAAGCTGATTCACCCTTGGGTTTCCTTCCCTTCTGTAATCCTTGAATCTGGGGTGGATTTCCTTTCTGATGAACAAGCAAATTGACAAGACACAGGATCACACTGTTACCCACTGCTCATGGCGGGCTGGATGTGACAAGTGAGTCTGGGCAGGCAGGGAAGCTGTCCCAGACCCACAAAGGCAGAGAGGCCTCAGCGAGGTGTCTCTGGCTGGAATGGAGAGCCTTGACCTTAAGAGGGGTTGCATCTCTTCAGCTCATTCTCTGCAGCTCTGCCTTGACCTGTCAAACTCTCCTGAACTGCTTTATCTGATGGCAGTGTGTGACTGTTTCTGTTGTGTCACCTTGGGCCCCCAACTTCACATCAGAATATTGGAGGATGAAGATGCTGAGCAGCAATTCAGGCACATCTCAATGGCTGCTGCTTTAGTGGTTTGTTTACAAAGTTGAAGAGTGCAGGCAGAGTCTCTGACCTGAACAGAGCATCCAGCACCTCAGTGCCCTTCTGGGGTTTTTGGGAGCAGCACACCTTGATAAAACCATGTCAGCTCAGCAGGGTCTGCAAAGGAGATGCCACGGTTGTTACTGCCCTTGATTGTGGAAGAGCAGATGCCTGGTTGAAGTACCCTGGATGGCAGCTGGACTGGGTTCTCTCTGCATGGCTCCACCAGCCTGTGTGGCCTGGGAATGGTCATGATCTTGCCCCAGTGATGCATCTCTGGGTTCAGCCACAGCTCAGTGAGAGATCAGGCTGCTGATCCCTCACCCTTAAGCCAAGTGGAGCTGTTTTCCTGCCCAACGTCCCCACAGAAGGGGCAGAACCCAGCACACACAGATGTTTCCCACACAGGAGGTGTCCCGTACCTGTGATGTGCAACATGCGTGTGTGGGCCGGGCTGGGATCCCACTGACTGAGCCTTGCTTGTGTTCTGACCATTTTCAGACTTAATTAAAACCACCAGAGCAGCCTTCCGTGCAGCCTGCTCTGCAGATGTCATTAGGGAGAGCTCTGGATCGCCACGCAGCCACGGCCACCGCGCTTCCTCGCAGGGCCATTGCTGCGGAATGCACGGATTTATTTTTATTCTTTGGCTGCTCCTCCTCTGCAAATTTCTCAATCACAGATTTCTTTCCCTTCTCGTGTCCCCACTCTGGAGTTATGCAGACAGTCATCCTGGGGAGATGCAGACAGGACAGACATTGGTATGCTGGGTGTCACCCTCTCCCTTCTCCCCCCTCTTTAACATTGTTTGGGACAGAAACTGGCTTATCTCTATTCTGCAGCTATGCAGAAATCCATTCCCTGGTACTTGTAGGGTTTCCTGTGGCAGGAATTGCTCCAAGTCCTTAGCCTGATTAGCTCTCTGCTGCCTGTGTGTGTGTGTGTGTGAGAGAGAGAGACCATCTCTAATTTAATTTAATAGGATCCTGAGGAAAACAAACTCCTTTGAGCTGCCTCTGTAATGGCACTGCCATAGTTACCCGAAGCGTTGCTCACGCAGTGTCTGGAATCGTTTCATTCAGCTACAGCATCAAGCTTTTTTTTTTTCCTTTAAAAAAAAAAAAGAATATATATAAAAGCAGCTGTGATATAAACAGTTTCCAAGGGAACAAGGCTGGGGGAGGGTTTTGTGTCCCGTCCCCCTGCTCCATGCGGACGGGAGAGGGACGTGTGCTGCGGAGGATCCTGGGAGGTTTCATTCTCCACTCCTAATTCCTTTCTGCCACTGCTGCCAGATGTTGCAGTTTCTCAGGACTGCACGGATCCACTCAGTAACTTCCAAAGCCCCACCACGAGGATCTGAGTGGACAGGACCACTCCTGCTATGACCCGTGCTGGGACCTTTTGTGCCGGCTCTCTTCTCCTCAACAAAAGGCTGACGCTTGGTTTTAATGCCCAGGAGGAGCAGAATGGGAAGGCCTGTGTGCGTGTGGCTCCAGAGCTAAGTTAGACCCGTCCCCCCACAGCTCCCCTTGCAGACACACTGCTGCCCTGCGACTCTTTGTCTGCCTCCTCCCTGCCCCAGCATGGGCTGTGTGTACTCGGCCCCGCGGGAAGAGCCGGCCGTGGCCAGGTGAGTGAATCTGCCTGATGGGCCGGCGGGATCCGTCTGACCCCAAAGCTGGGTGGAGTGGGTGCCTCTTCCCCCTGTGACAAGAGGAAAAGGAAGGGGAGAGGCTCTGCTTGGAAGCAGGCTGCTCCAGAGGAGACCTTGCTGTCGGTGCTCGGTTTCTCTGCAACGTCCAGGCTGCATCCTTGCTTTTGGATGTGTCTGTGCTTTCAGCAGGGAAGCCACGGGAGCAGAACTTTCTGAAGGAGAGGTGTTAGGCTGAGATAGACTTTGGTATTGTTGCTGAGCTGTTGGGAGCTTCCTCCCTTGTCCTTTCTTTCTCCTGAAACCAAAGTGACAGAGAGGCCTGGGAGTCGTTTGTGCTCTGGGCTCTCACCAAGGGTGGGAGAGCTGTACAAGCTCAACAATGGGGTTAATCCCCTTCCCTCCACCCAACACTTCTTCTAGTGCTTGTAGCTGCTACCCTGAGCTATCTAAGCTGTAAGAGCAGTCCTTGCTAAGGACACACTTTCTCTTCTAAGTTTCCTTGGCAGAGCACTGAAAATGAATGTTGTTTCTGCCTTTGGTGCCTGTGTGTTTTCACTGCTCAGATTTTCAAGCCACCCAGATGAAGCAGTTCTAGGGAATTGTGTAGCCTTTTTTCCAAAGCCAGGCTCATTATTCTTCTGTGTCTGAGCCACAGCCTGTTCTCCACCACTCACTTCAGTGTGGGGTTGCCTCCTTTGAAAACAGACGAGCTCCATGTGCTGCACCCTTTTCTCTTCCAAAGGGAGCTAACTGAAAGGATCTAAAACCCCTTTTTTTTCCTCCTTTAAAAGCATTTTGTTTAGTAGTTGACCCAACAGTTGTTTTAATTGGATCTTGTTTGCACAGGGCAGTAACTAAAGAAGTTCACCAAGGAGCCAAAAGCTAAGTGAGAGCTGTGTCTTGAGAGCTCTCCCGAGCCCCCATCCTGGCGGCAGCGTGGGCAGGGCTGGGGCTGCTCCCTTAAGATATTTGTGGTATCCCAGTTCCCCACAGGGGAAAAATGACAACATGGGGAGGCTGTTAACTGCTGAGATAGCCAAGCCAGGGGTGTGATGCAGCTCTCCTGGGAGCACGGCTGCTTTGGGGAGCTTTTTGGGGTTGGCTTTGCTTGTTCTTCGTGTGTGCTGGTCTTTTGTATGAGACTGTTGGTGCTCAGAGCTGTCAGACCCGGTTCCGGAGCTCCTTGATCCCTTAGGGTTGCAATGGGTGCTTGCAGGGAGGTTTGACTGAACGTCCCTGCTGCTCTGCCTGTGTGTGCTCTCCACAAATGCCTCGGCACATCCGCAGGACCCCTCCCTCTGGGCTGCAGAGCTGAGGAAGCTGTTAGTGAGCTCTTCACATTCTCACATGGGCCGGAGCCAAAACCATTTGTTTTTTGCCTGGAGGCTTCTGTCTTCCCACAGGAGACCCAGCCTTGCATTCTTCCATTGTGAAACGGGTCCCACGTTGCTCTTCCCTGCTACTGAAGTTTCAGTGGGGAGGACAGCAAGGGAGCTCCTGTCCTTGCCTGCTGTGAAAAGCCCCCAGTACCTAACCTGACTGTGTAGATATGCTCACCTCTGCTTGTTGAGGCTCCTGGTGTCCCCAGGGTTGGGTTGTTTCCACCCCACGACACTGAAAACCCAAGGGTGTCCTAAGGACAGCAAAGCTCTTCTGGCTCCCTCTCTAACAGCCATAGCAGTGTGAAACCCTACCTCCATGTTTCTGCCTCTGCTGTGGTTTGTCCCCCTTCCAAGCTAGGAAAAGCCACCTCCATGCAATAATGCAGATGCTCAGTGCAGGAGATCCATGCTGGGAATGGGAAGCCAGCATGGGAATGAGCTCCACAGGATCTTGGCTGGCAGTGGTTGCCTTCCCAGGGGCTCTGTGGGTCTGGTGAGCTGCGTGTGTCTGCTCCACAGGCCTCTCCAGCTCTGGGGCTCATGTCTGGTGTGCCGTTTTGAGGTCAAACCAGCTGGTTTTTAGCCCTGTTTGGCTTCAGGCTTGGGGGATGTGCCCTGGGGAGCATGGCTTGGGATTGATCCTGCCTGCCCACAGTGGGGTGGGAAGCAGGGAGCTCTCCATTCCTTTCTCTCACACTGTGGCTCAGCCCCTGAGGTTTATCTGGAGACCTGCCCTTGTGAGATCCTTTAACCTGCTCGACTGTGAAACCTCTGAGAGCAGTTGACAAAGGTTTCCTGGTGGGCAGGGCTGAGTGCCTGGGGAGGATTGACTGATAGAGGTCAGGCAGGGGCTCAGCTTTTCCGCTCTGCTCCGAGTCCCTGGTCCATGGCTGCGTGCAGAAGCCCTGTGGTGGAGTGATGGGCAGCCCTGGGACAGGGTGAATAACAGTGGCCCATGGGGACTCACACCTTTTGGGCAGCTTTCCTGAGGTCTGTGGGCCGCTCTCTCCCCACTTTTTTATTCCTGACCTCAAAAATGAATGTGCTTATCTGAAAGGAGGTTCCTCGTGTCTTTCAGAGCAGCTCCAGTGAGAGACAGCAGCTTCATTGAGAAGATGAAGAAGACGGTAAGCTGCTTCTTCTGGCTCCAAGGGGTGCTGGGAAGGTGGGGGATCTTGTGTCCTTGCCAGTTTCCTCTGGAGACTGTCAGCAGGAGGGGCTGGTTTGGATACAGACACATGCCTGCTGCAGAGAGATTCAGAGGAAGGCTGTGTGGGCAACCAGGAATAGCTCTTTTAGTCTATGCCTGAGAGTTGTTCTTAGAGGAAGAAATTAAAGTGAAAATTGGGTGGAAAAAAAAAAAGTAATATGAGATCAAAGTCAGGAGGGAAATGGCGGAGACTTTAAAGTCATTGGCTGGCAGTTGTTTATCTGTGTGGTTGGTTCCCAAACTGGCTCGCTGTGGAATGGGAATTGCTGTACACAGAACTGACAGCTTTTGACTCCAGTAGTCTGGACACAAGAGGAAGCAGAGGAAGAAGCAAGGGCTGGATGCATTTTCCATTTCACTTCAAAGTAGCTGGCTTGCAGCAGAGCAGGAGCTCCAGTGCTTAGGCACTTGCCCAAAGCTTTGGCAAGTTCTGTGTTCTCATCCAGGGAGTTCCCTGTTTCCAGGAGTCACGCTGCAGCCTTGACGTTGAGAATAAATCCTGAAGGTTTATTCTTTACTTTGGGTTTTAGTCTGACCTGAGTCTCCCCTCAGACTGACAAGAGTCATGTTCTCATTAACAGCTTAGCCTTGAGTTTTCTGCCAAACCCTTGAAGTCCTGTACAAGCACAGACTCCTGGTTGCCTTGAGGTTGCAGTCCAGGATTCCTGATCCCAGGCATTTCCTTTGTCTGTGCTTCATCCGTGCATTTGCCAAATGACTAAACACCATTTAAAAGGGATTTCTCTTTCTCTCCAGGGGCGAAATATAGTGGTTTTCTACGGTTCCCAGACGGGCACAGCAGAGGAATTTGCCAATCGCCTCTCCAAAGATGCTCATCGCTATGGCCTGAGGGGCATGGCAGCAGATCCAGAGGAGTATGACCTGGTAATCTGGCCCTGAGGATAGCCTTTGAGTGCCCTCTGAAGAACCCCAAAGACTCTAGCTAAGGGACAGTTGTGTCATTTAGGGGAGAAAAGATCAGCCTGAGAGATGCAGGGATGAGCTTGGCCCTTGCCATTCTGCATTCTCCTTTAAGGTCCCTTAAAGCCTTGCATGGAAAATCCCATTGCTTTTCTGGTGGGGTAGAAATATTGACTTGCAATGCAGTGAGGGTGGTTGGCTTTATTTTCCCTGCCATTTTGGGTGTGTTTGGCCTACTCCAACCTCTTCTGTAAACGTGTGGAGCTGTTCCACACACCTACGCTGTAGGAATAGGCTTGCCCAACAGCCACGTTGTGGGATCCTTGAGGGTTCCTTCTTTCCTTTGGTTGCAGTCGGACCTGAGTCGCCTCTCTGAGATTGACAAGTCCTTAGCTGTGTTCTGCATGGCCACCTATGGAGAGGGGGATCCCACGGACAATGCCCAGGATTTCTACGACTGGCTGCAGGAGGCCGACGCTGACTTGTCGGGTCTCCGGTTTGCAGTAAGTGGCTCCGTTCCAGTTTTTGTGTTGCATTTGGGCAGGAAGGCCAAGAGCCCTCCACTGTGGCTTGGGGAAAGGCCCAACACGATGTCTGTGCCTCGTACACCCGTCTGGGATGAGGTCCCTACTGTCTTCCTGCCCAGACTTCGTGGGCACTTGGAAGTGTACATCTGGAGGCTTCAAATGCAGATGTCTGAGCTCTCTCTCCACTCCCTAAATCATGAGGGTTTCTTGATATAAACAGCCCCAAACAGCCCTGCAGGCACAGAATACGAGTTTGTAAATGAGCTACAGGCTGCTGCTGCTACTTTTCAGCAGCTAATTGAGTAGCCTGGGGCCAGATCTTCTCCCACAAATTAAATTACTGGGAGGAGTGTGTAGCTTTCTTCCTGTGCTGAGCTGAATAACTGGCTGAGATACAACCAGCTCACCTAAACCCAGGCCAAATTCCTTAGGCAGCATAATAATTGCAAATGAGGATAAAATCCACTGCTGGAGATGTGAAGCTGCTCTGTGTGAAGCAGTGAGCAAATATTTACTGCTTGGTTTGTGGGAAGCAATTGGTCTCCAGGCAGTCCAAGTTCTTATTGGTCCCATGAGAGGTGCAGGAACTCTTGTAAGTGCATCCAGGCTCAGGGGAGGTGTTAGTGCCTCCTGACCACACATTCTCCAGTGGTAGATTCTTACTCAAGAGCTGATGGGGAACTGGGAGAGGTCTTGCTGCCTTTCTTCAGTAGCCTTTGCTGGGTGATACTGGCCCGAGGATGTCAAAATGTGTGGGAAAAGCCCACCTCCTGCTTCTCTGTGCTCATGAGCATTCCCTTCCAGGTCTTTGGGCTGGGGAACAAGACTTATGAGCACTTCAATGCCATGGGAAAGTACGTGGACAAGAGGCTGGAGGAACTTGGAGCCCAGCGCATCTTTGAGCTTGGGCTGGGAGATGACGATGGCAAGTGAGTGCCTTGGAATGAGGGGCTGGTCAGAGCTGGCTGAAAACATCTTGGAAGGGGCCTTGGCAGGGAATTGGCTCTGCTACCAAGACAGAAATAAACTCCACAGGGCTTGTTGTTGCGGGGGTTGACATGTGATTGAGTGTGTGTCTGTGTGCTGTCTCTGCCACAATCAGATCCCTGCACACAGGGAGTATCCTAAGGGATCCTGTGTGTGGGAAATCCCACATCAGCCTTTGCTGCAGCTCCACTGCTAACCCAGCCTATGTGGATAAACTCACCTACTTCAGTGGAGGAGGCAGATTAGTCTCCTTGGGAAGTGGTTTATGGTGGGAGGCAGGAATTTTCCAAATCACACAATGATTTTTAAAATTTTTTTTTACCTCTCTGTGCTCACCTGAGCACCCTGGGAACTTACATCAACCTGTGGGTCTGCCTCTAAGGTCTGCAGGGTTTTGTGGGAGGAATATGCTGTGTGTGAGAGGCTCTGAGCCCAGAAAATAAAGCATTGCCATGGGGGAATCTGCCTTTTAGGAAGGTCACCTCATGCCAGGAGTGGGCAATGGGAAGCTGAGTTTTTAAAAGACTGAGCCTGACTAACAAAGCCTTCCTTGGCAGACCTGGTGAAGGGAGGGGTGTCTGGTGTAGCAACAGTTCCCACTTAGTGCTCTGGAAGTGCTTTCCTGGTGATCTGTGGGCATGTGGAGGTACCAAAACTGCCTGGGTCTAAGGCAAATGCCTTTTCCCATGGTGAAGGGAGGGTCCATAGGGATCTCAGGTGGCTCTCATGGGAATGTGGCTGGGTTTTTGACTCTCCCTTCTGCCCTGGCTAGCCTGGAAGAAGACTTCATCACCTGGAGAGAGCAGTTCTGGCCAGCAGTGTGTGAGCACTTCGGGGTGGAGGCTACAGGAGAAGAGTCCAGGTGGGTTTGGGAGCAGGTCCTTTTGGGTGTCAGAGAGTGACCCCCTCTGACTGGTGGCTGAGCCTCTGAACTGGGCTGCTGTTCTGGTTTTTTTGCACTGCCTCTCCTTCCAGACTCGAGGAGGGCACGTGTGAAGTCGAGCAGGGAGCAGGGCTGTTCGGCCTGAGCCTATCCTGGTGTGAATTTGAGCCCAGCTTTGGATTTCTGTTCCAACTGGGGCCAAGATGAGTTTGGTTCCTTTGGGAAAGGCTGTGAGGCTCCCAGTGAGGCTGAGGTTTCCTCTTGGTTTGGGCCTTCTGCAGAGTCTGCCTGATCCCTCATGTCTCCAGAAGGGCAAAGGGGTGCAATTTGCATTTGTTTTTGAGCTCCAGCACAGTAGATGATGGTTCCAGCTGTGCCTTGTGGTTTCCAGTTTGACTTTTTCCTCTTTTCTCTCCCCTTTCCCCCTGCAGCATCCGGCAGTATGAGCTGGTGGTGCACACAGACGTGAACATGAACAAAGTCTACACGGGGGAGATGGGCCGACTCAAGAGCTACGAGAACCAGAAGCCGTGAGTGCCAACCCCCCTGGGCAGGGTGCACGTGGGGCAGGTGGTGGCTGAAGGGTCCTTGATGCTTCTAACAGCACCTGCAGTGCCATTTCTGCAGCACAGCAGGTCTCTGCCCAAGAGAAATGGGCTCAGGTCTCCACTGGGCCTCTGAGATTGCCCAGGTAATGAATCCGTAGTGAGGAGATGGCTGTGTGCTGCTTGGCTGGTACATGCACAGCATCTGTCCTGAGCCTTTACGTGCCTGGGGTGGCCAATGCATGATGGCTGCTGGCAGTATTGCTGTGGGGAGATGAGCTTTAAAAATTAATTCCAGCCTGAAATATTTCTTTGAGATGTGACAGCCCCTCCAATCCACTTCTGTGTCACATATTCTCAGTGGGACAGAAGCTGTTGATTGCTGGGCTGTGCTTGGAAGGAAATGATGTGTTTTCTGTGGCGGTGTGGGCAGCAGCAGGATCATAATTTGGTTTGTGCTGTGGTGCAGTGTGCTTTGGAACGTGAAACAAATCTTGGGAGCCTGCTCTGAAGGCAGAGGGAACCGTGAGCCTGCAGGAGAGTAACCCAGAGGGCCCTTGTCTTCCCTTCCAGCCCGTTTGATGCCAAGAACCCCTTCCTGGCTCAGGTCACGGAGAACCGCAAGCTGAACGAGGGTGGAGAGCGACACTTGATGCACCTGGAGCTGGATATCTCCAATTCCAAAATCAGGTAGTTCCCTGTGGGGAAATGCTCCTCTATTTTGTCAGGAGCAAAGAACAAGGATGTGGCACTGGCCTCATCCAGCACCTCAGAAGGGGACCTTGTTCTTAACACTGCCCCTCTGGGCTTCTGTACCAGGTACCCCCTGTCAGGGGTGGGTACTGCTGCTCCCAGCTCTTGCACTGGCTGCTTTGGGTCCATCCCATCCCACCTGAGCCATCCTTGTTCTATCTGAGCAGTCCCAGTTGCAAGAGTTCTGTAGGAGTCACTCAATAACTGAGAGGGCAGACGAGCTGTGAGGGAAAGGAGAGCTGGGCTTTGCTCTTGCCTGTGTTTGCCTGGCTTAGGTGCACAAGCGTAGGGGGAATAAAGCCCTGTTCCTAAAAACCCTCCCACTGGCTTAAATTCCTTAAATTGTTGGGCAGTCATGAATCACGAAACGCAACAAAGTGCTGCAGAGGTTTTGAGCAGCTTTGCTCCTTGCTGGAACTCTGGCAAAACTGCTGTTCCCTTGGAGGTTCCTTGTAAAAACCCTGATTCTTGAAAGCATTATCCCACAGTGCTCCTTCCTGCTGTCACTGGCAGCGCTGTGCATCCCTGATGCTGCAGGTGCTTGTGCAGCAGCTCAGGTCTCAGAGTTGTCCTGCTGCCTCTTGCACCAGCCCCCTGGTCTTCTGGCTGGGCTGCTGGGGGTGCACAAGTGGTGCAGGTGTCCCATGTGCTCTCCTCCTGCTCTCGTGCCAGGTATGAGTCTGGGGACCACGTGGCCGTGTACCCAGCCAACGACTCCTCCCTGGTGAACCAGATCGGGGAGATCCTGGGCACGGACCTGGACACTGTCATGTCCCTGAACAACTTGGACGGTGAGTGTGGATGACCCCTGAGGGTCAGCAGCTCTTCTTCAGCTGTGGTCTGTCCTTTCCATCAGACCCTCAGGTCCTGGGGGGCACCTCCAGTCTGACAGATGTCCCATGGCCCCTCGGAATGCTGTGCTGTTTCAGCAGGGGCACAGAGCCTGCTTGCTGGGAGCAGCTGAAGTGGGTCACTTGTGAAATGTGCTTAGTGTGCCCATTCAACAACAAATTATGTAACAGCACTCTCCTAATTAGGGAGCATCAGCCCACCAGAGCATCCCTCAGCAGCCCTGGAGCTCCACAGAGCCCTGAGTGTGAGATGTTCTTATTCAGTCCTGGGAGGAGGCACAGGCTTGAGGACTGAACTGCCAGGAGGGAGCACTTGTGTTGATCCAAAGTGCTCTTCCCGAGCAGCATTCCCAGCAGAGCCAGCCTCTGGCAGGAGGGGACAGCAGCTGCTGCCCATCACACTCCTGGGGCAGCACAGCCAGACCTGAGGCATCCGATGTGCTGGCCCAGAAGCCTGAGAGAGCTCCTGGTTTCTAGAGAGGAAGTGGCTTTAATGCACTGCTGGAGCCTGTGGCCCCCTGTGCAGTGTCCCGTGTTGTCCAGCCTCTCGTCATTCCTGTCCCTTATGGACCTCTCAATTTGCTGAACTGAGTGACTCCAGCCTTACTTACTGGCACATCCATGGCTGTTGGAGCCTAAGGACACTTTTGAGGCCCGATCTGATGGAGGTCTAAGTGTGTGAGGCCAAATTAGCCATGGAGTTCAGGGCCCCTGCTTGGCCTGGGGGTTTGCTGAACTCTCTGCATGGACATCTCAGGGCAGGGAGCCCTGCTGGGGAACATGGGGTGTATTTTTTGCTTCTAAACTGTCAAGCACCATCTGTGAAACACAGAATGGGCTCCTGGGAGATGGAGCTGCCTGGAGAAGGAGATGATTCAGTGTGGAGCTGGGGCTCTGGCCCACAGGCTGCTCTCTCCTTCCTGAAGCCCACTCTGCTCTGTCTCCAGCCCTCACTGCGTGCAGCAGCTGGCACAAAACCTAACAGCGGGTGGTTGCTGCTGTTGAATTTTTCTTTCTCCCCCTACTTCTGCAGAGGAATCCAACAAGAAGCATCCCTTCCCCTGCCCCACGTCGTACCGGACAGCCCTGACCTATTACCTGGACATCACCAACCCTCCCCGCACCAACGTCCTGTACGAGCTGGCCCAGTACGCCACGGACGCTGGGGAGCAGGAGCGCCTCCGGAAAATGGCCTCGTCTGCTGCCGAGGGCAAGGTGGGGGCACTGCCCTTCCCAGCTGGGCTGCACTGGGGGCTGGGGGATCCCCAGAAGGGACCCAGAGTGCTGAGGGGTTGTTTTCCACATGCCTGCGCCCTCCCTGCCCGCAGGCCCTGTACCTCAGCTGGGTGGTGGAGGCCCGGAGGAACATCCTGGCCATCCTGCAGGACATGCCCTCCCTGCGCCCCCCCATCGACCACCTGTGCGAGCTCCTGCCCCGCCTGCAGGCCCGCTACTACTCCATCGCCTCCTCCTCCAAGGTGGGTGTGCTTCCAGCAGGGAACGTGCCTTCAGCTGCAGCTCCCCTCGCCTGGGGACTGCACATGGGGAGCTTGTCCTGGTGACACTTGCTGTGAGACAGGCAGATTTAGTTCTCTCCGTGCGTGGAGTTACCCCAGCTTCCACAGGGTCTGTGGAGGGTCTCACCGTGCAGCCAGCTGTGCCCTGATACCTCCACACTCCTTGGAGCCCTGCTCCTCTTTGTCCATTGGCCTGGCTGTCAGGACCTGGGAGAAGGTGGCATTTTAGGGGCTGGTCAAAATTCGCTTTACTTCGTGCCTGGAGCCCTGAGGTTGTTTGTAATATCCAGGGAAGCTCAGTGGCCCTGTAATAAGGCAGCTCAAGACAGAAGTCCCATGAGGGTCCCATAGGGAGGAACAGCTGTCCCAATGTTAACATTAGGTTCAGCTCTCCCCAGCCCTGAGCACAGGGGACTGAGCTGTGGGGTTGCCAGGGCTCCCTCTCTGCCTGGTGCCAACATCCCTTCCCTGCAGGTTCATCCCAATGCCATCCACATCTGTGCCGTGACGGTGGAGTACGAGACCAAGACGGGCCGCCTGAACAAAGGGGTGGCCACCAACTGGCTCAAGAGCAAGGTGCCTGACCAGAATGGGAGCAGCTCCCTGGTGCCCATGTACGTCCGGAAGTCGCAGTTCCGGCTGCCCTTCAAGCCCAGCACTCCCGTGATCATGATCGGGCCAGGCACTGGCATCGCCCCCTTCATCGGCTTCATCCAGGAGCGGGCCTGGCTGAAGCAGCAAGGTGAGTGCCCAAGGACTCCCCTGGGGGCTGGAGCTGCTGCAGGACTCTGCGGGGCCAGCGGGTGCCTCCAAGGTGCAGCTTTGCTGCTCATGTTGCTGGTGGGCCCAGCCCAAAGCAGAGTGGTGGGGCAGGGTGAACAGCAGCCGAGTGTTTTTGCCCACATGAGGCTGCTTTGTCCTTGTCTTGGCCACGGAGGATGTTTGGGGGGCTGATAGACCTGAGGCAGCTCTCTGAGCTCTGCCAGCACATCTCCAAATAATCGTGGTCAAGTCACACTCATTTCTAAAGCCTGTGGCCACTTCTGGGAATCGGTCTTGAGCTTCCCCTTATAACCAGAAGCTGTCGTGCAGCTCTGCAGGACCAGAGGAGGGGAAAGCGCTGGGTTGGGGGCTGCTGGGCTTGGCAGAACAAGAGGAGGTGAGGAGGGGACAGGCCTGGGGGCTGCCAGGGCCCAGCTGATGGGGTCTGTGTGACCCTGCAGGCAAAGAGGTGGGTGAGACTGTGCTTTACTACGGCTGCCGCCGTGAGCACGAGGACTACCTGTACCGGGAGGAGCTGGCCCGCTTCCAGAAGGAGGGAGTCCTCACCCAGCTCAACGTGGCCTTCTCCAGAGACCAGGCTGAGAAGGTATCACACTGTCCCCACGTTTCTGCTGCCCACCATCACTCCCAGTTGGGAGGGCCCATGGCAGGCGGGAGCACCCAGCATTCCCAGTGCCTCCCGGAGCCGTGAGTGCAGGCTTGGCTTCCCTCCCTCCCCACAGCCCGTGGTGTGGGGGCTCTGCTCCTCTCGCCTCACTCCCACCTTGCTTCCTGCCAGGTTTATGTCCAGCACTTACTGAAGAAGAACAAGGAGAACGTCTGGAAGCTGATTAACGAGGGGATGGCTCATATCTATGTGTGCGGGTAGGTCTGGGGGCAGGACAGGGATTTGGCAGACACGATCCTATTCTCAGGAAATTGAGTGTGACTCAGTTTCCCCAGCTGTGCATTACAAGCCCTGAGAGGGTTATGCTGTCCTGGTTCCAGAGGAGGGCGGGTGGGCTGGGGTGAGCAAACCCTCTGTGTCCTGGGGGCAGGTGCCAGGGCTCTGTGGCTGAGTTGTGATGTTGTCTCCTCACGCTCCCGGTTTGCAGCGACGCCCGGAACATGGCCCGGGATGTGCAGAACACCTTCTACGAGATCGTGTCCGAGTTCGGGAACATGAGCCAGCCCCAGGCCGTGGACTATGTAAAGAAACTGATGACAAAGGGCCGCTACTCCCTGGATGTCTGGAGCTAAGAGCGGGGCTGGCGGGCCCGGGGAGAGAACAGGTCCCCAGGCGTGGGCCAGGGAGGTGGAAAGTGCCTGCTCGCCCACTGCTGCTGTGGGTGACGGTGTCGTCCCCGGCCCACAGCTACCCCGGTGCCACTCCCAACCCTTCCTGGGCCTCGGCAGCCCCTCGGGGCAGGCTGTGGATCCTGGGGGTGGAAGGGGTTGAGAGCGGCAGCGGGGTAGCTCAGGCTGCTGTCCAGGAGCCGCGGTGCTGCCGGCGCACCCCATGGCACCAGCGTTTGCCTTGAGGCCAGGGACGTCAGGGACACAGCTGCCGTGGGGCAGAGGGATGGACACTGCCAGGGAGCTCTGGGGTCCTTCCCTGAACACGAGGTGTTGCCTTATCCCTGGGGGCTGGAGCCCAGCCTGGCCCGCCGGGACAGCAGAGGGGTGGAGGGGCTGTGCTCCGGCTGGGACTGAGGCTTTGCCTCCCTCCTGGCACCCCTGTTTGTCCAGCTCTGGGCTGTGGGGTGGCAGCTGGCTCTGGGCACAGAGCTGTCCCATGACCCCACCAGCATCCCCGGGCTCCGTTCCTGCTGCCTGCCTTCGCTCCAGCACGCAGCGGGAAGGGGGTGGCTCCTCTCCCGTCGGGAATAGACCCGGTTTGGGAGGCGGGGTCTCAGTCCATAGGGCCCTCCTTGCTCCCCGGGCCCGGCAGCTCCCCTGAGCCCAGCCCCTCCCTCACGCCGTGTACCGTCATTTTTTAAATACTGTTTTTATTTGAACATCTTTGTGATTTAAGCATGAAAAAAAAAAAACCCACAAAACAAAAACCCAGACTCTCAGGCTGTCCAATGATTGTAAATTATTTAAATACATTTGCCCTTGGAATAAAAATACTGCGTCTGGAGTTTGCTTCCTGCCTTCTCTCTGCTCAGCCAGAGGGAAGAGGGAGGCAGGAGCAGTGGATGATAACTGGAAGGAAACTTGGGGATGTGGTGGCAGCTCTGGGTTCAGGCTGAGCTGGGAGCAGCCCCTACCCTGAGTTCTGGGCCCTGGGGGGGAGTGGGAGGACAGTAAGGGGGTCTCTGGATTGGGATGCAGCTGTGCCAAACCTGCTCTTTGGTTCTTCCAGAGCTCCCAGTGCTGGTACAGCTGGTACAGGTCTCTTCCCCCAGGTGCAGGGACAGTGAGGTCCTGCTGGGCTCCTTGGGTGGCCAAAGCTCTGGCCACAGCCTGTGCAGGCCTGGGTGCCACGGGCAGGAACCCTCCTCGCTCCCCACTACACCCCAGGCTGGTGGTGGGGCACAGGGAGATGACTTTCCATAGAATCATGGACTCACTGAGGTTGGAAAAGCCCTCCAAATCAAGTCCAACCCTTAACCCAGCACGGCCAAGCTCACCACTAAATCGTGTCCCCAAGTGCCACACCCACATGGCTTTTAAATCCCTCCAGGGATGGGGACTCCACCACTGCCCTGGGCAGCCAGGGCTGCACAACTCTTTCTTGTGGAGCCATTCTCCTTAATATCTGATCTGAACCTCCCCTGGTGCAACTTGAGGCTGTTTCCTTTTGTCCTGCTGTGACAATTGTCCTACTGACCCCCACGTCCAGCCCCCTTTCAGGGAGGTTGTGCCAGGACCCCCTTCCTGAGGAGCCCAAGCCGCAGAGCAGAGCCTGGAAGCTGTTCCCTGGCCTCCCCGGTGACCCAGGGCAGCACCTTCCCTTTATTTTCACATGTGCACCCTCTGGAAATGCCAGCCCGGGGTGCTGCTTGCACAACTCCAGTGTGAGGCCTGGACCAGCTGCTCCCGCCCATTCCAGGCCTCAGCCGCCCCTTCCCTGCGGGTTGCAGGCGAGGGAGGAAGCAGGGCACAAACGCCTGGAATCCAGGGCTAGAACAGCCCCCAGCTGCCCTGGGAATGACGAGGCTGCCCCAGGGCCTCTGCCTTGAACACAGAGGCTGCTCTGGGTGCAGGGCTGGGGGGAAAAGGGGGAGCCTCGAGCACCCCAGGAGCCGTGCGAGGCAGCCTGGACCCTGCCCTGTCCCAGTGGGAGCACCAGCACCCAGAGAATATCCCAGTAAGTGGAAGGGGAGTGGCTGCCCCAGGCATCCTGCTCTGTGGATGAGGAAGGCAGCCAGGACAGGAGTCGCAGGGTGCTCCTGACTCCAGGTGAGTGACTCCAGCAGGGATCCAGCACCCTGGTGAACACATGGACTGTCCAGGAGCAGGCCCCAAGCTCTGTCCCACACCCAGGCTTCCAAGGAATGGGATGAGACACCAGAGTCCGGACGGAATCGAGGAGATGGGGATGAGGGGTGGAGCCAGTGGGGAGAAACAGTCCAGGCCCCCACATTGCCCCACTTCAATTCTCCTTCGTGTCCTTGTTCTTGTTCTGAATCTTCTGGTGGACGACGCGGAGGGTGGTGTAGAAGTTCCCCAGGAAGAGGATGAAGAAGGGGAGGCCACACATGAGGACCTGTGGGAGGAGAGGCAGGAGGCAGCAGGAGGGACCTGCCTGGGGCATCCCCCTCCCAGGGCAGCCCCGGGAGCCTCCTTACCTGCCACTCCTTGCATTCGGGGTGCTGGATCATGCGGAAGAGGGTGATGGCGTTGTAGAGCTGCCAGAACTGCAGGAGAGAGGGGATTGAGGGGAGCTGCTGCTTTCAGAGGCTCCATCCCACACTGATGCTCCTCCAGCTGCTCCCTCTGGGCACAAACCCCACACCAACCTCGTGTGAGGGCAGTGAAAACTCGTCCAGGCTCGAGGCCAGAGGGCTCATTCCCAGAGGATCCCACCTGGGACATCCCCCTGTTTCGTGCCACCTGTAGCCCAAGAGCCACGAGGAAGCCTCAGAGCAGCCTTTGGCCATCGGCCTCAACGTTCTGACCAAGGAAGGACTCAACTCTCCACAGGAGCAGCTTGGAGCTGGAGCTTGGAAGGGCTTTGGAAAGGTTTTGGAAGGGTTCTCAATGCAGCTCTATTCTGCCCTTGAGCACTCGGCAGAACTACCCCAGCTCCTCCCCATCTCCCTTCCTCGGCCATGGAGGTGATGGGTGCTTGAGAGGGAAAGGCTCAGCATTTGTTGGGAAGCCTTTCCCTGCCCCTGGAATCCTGTATCACACTGCTGTGGGGACCGTGTGATGTCCAGGCCACCGAGCACAGCCGGGAATGGGGCACGTCCTGCTCCCACCTGGGCCTCCTGCAGGTCCCTGCAAGGATCGGTGCAGACTCACCTGTCCAAAGAAGAGGAAGGGAAGCAGGAACGTGAGGCCTCTCCACATCCAGGACTGGAAGCCCTCTGCAAAGGGTGAAGGTTTGTGTGAGGACCCGGAACAGGAAGGTGGGGAGCGGATGGAGCCCAGCCCCTCCAGACGTGGGCAGGGAGGCTCAGTGCCCACGCCGTGCCTGGCTGAGAAGGTGCTGCCATTCCAGCCTCACCATGGGCTCCTGTTGATGTGGCCACTCCCAGAGGGAAGGTGGCAGGGACTTCTAATCCAACACCAGGCTCTGGAGGAAGCTGTGCTGGTGGAGCTGCCCCTCAGCTCCTGCCCTTGGTGTTGTAGGGTTTGGGGAGGTGAGAGCCCACAGCGAATGGGGGGATGTTGGAGGGATGTTTCGTGTCTGAAGGTGCTTCCTGGGGAAAGCTTGGATGCCCAGAGCCATACACACTGCCACCTCCCATCCCGAGGGAGCCAGCTGTGGGCTGGTGGTCCCAGGAGTGCTGGAGGAGGGGGACAATCCTCCTTTGGGGTTCTGCTGCCCCGTAGGAGACGCTGCTCTGGGAGCTTTGGTTTGACTTGTAGCTTGTACTGTTTCTGCCACTGAAAAACTGCAAAGTGACCTCAAACCAAAGTGTCACCTGGAGCTGGGAGGGAGGCTGCTGGCAGCCTGGGACAACCAGCAAGGGGAGATCCCACTTACCCACAGTCAGATCCATGTTGTGCCTCTCCCCCAGCGCTCGCAGCCGGTACAGGCACCCGCTCTGGTAGTAGTACTGCAGGAACTGCACAAAGCCTGCAAGGAGAGCGTGGCTGCCATCAGCCCAGGGATCACCTCCTGGCCTCAGCATCAGCCTGGCCCCACGAAGACTCTGCCCACAAAGGCCACCCAAGGCCAAGGGAACAGCCAGGAGAGCCGAGCCCCCTCCATGTGCTGCAGAGCCCGGCACGCTCGGCACCCAGGGCCAGTCACAGTCCCTGTCCCAGCACACGTGGCAGCACTTACTCTGGTACATGGAGAAGGAGAGAAACTGGTTCCTGAACATCTGGTACATGAGCCCATCTGGCCTGCAGAGAGACAGCGCTGGCTGGGGGACGGGGGGCTGGGAGGGGACAGCCAGCCCTGCCTGTCCCACAGCCCCTACAGCCACAGGTTAGGGAAGCAAAGGCCCCTTGGCTGGAGCTGCCCACAGCCCAGCAGCCCCCCACGGGACAGGGGACACAGACTCACCACGTCAGCATGACACCTGAGAGGAAGGTGGAGATGTAGTGGTGGAAAACCCACCAGCCTTTGATTCTGGAGGGCAGACACAGAGAAGGCGTGTCAGGTCTGGAGCGTGAATCCAGACCCAAAGGCACACCAGGAGAGCACAGCAGCCCAGCCACAGCCACTCCACAGCTCCCAGGGCACGGTGAGGAGCAGGGCTGGTTAGGAAATGCTCCTTGGAGCAGGACCCAGGGCCTTGGGGCTGGGCAGCACCAGGGCTCTTCCAGCCCCTGCTCCGCCTTCCCGCGCCTCCGCACGGGAGGTTCCTCCCGCACCGCTCCTGCAGCTCCTCACACCCTGAGGTTTGCTCCACACCCTGAGTAGGAGGGAGCTGCTCCCTGGTGATGGTCCCAACTCCCCTAGCCCTGCAGAGAAGGCCCAGCCCCCTGCCCGAGCCCAGGGGACTCACTTGGATCCGTTGTTGATCAAGATGCTCTCCCGGATGGTGAGGGTGCAGTAGTACCACACCAGGAGGAAGTTAAAGACGGCGTCTGTCACCCTGGGTCACACAGAGCAGGGGGTGAAGGTGCGTGTTGGGGCACAGGCACCGTGACAGCCCGTGGGACACCCCGTGGGACACCCACCCCCAAAGGCAGGGACCTGCTTCCCCACCACCCACCACGGCCACAGCAGCCACAAAGGACACGCCACCTCCTGAGCAGCGTCCAGATGCTTTACCAGGATCTCCTGCTCAGCTCTGGACTTTCCAGGATGGGAGAAAAGGACACAGAGGCCCTAGGAGGAGATCTCTGCCCAACATCCAAGTCAGACTCACCTGGAATTGAGGAGGAACCGACAGGAGAAGGAGACAATGAGTAGGATGATGGTGAGGTAGAGCTTAAACTTCTCGTACTCATCTTTATATGCAAACCTGCAGGGAAGCACAAGGACAGGCCTGGAGCAAGGCGGCTGCTGGAAGCTTGTGTCCTCCCATCCCACCTGGCTGGACAAAAGTGATGTTCTATTGGGAACCTCTGGGACACACTCGGGAAAGACCTTGCCTTGGGGGTGTTTCTGAGAGCAAAGCTGCTTCCACAGGCTGCTTCCACACAGCTGGGACACCTTTGAGTACATCTGGTGGCCCAGAGGACTCTGGGGAAGCTGGGCAGACTGGGATCTGCACAGGTCTCCAAAGGGAGGATTGGGGAACAGAGGGAGAGGTGATATAGGCTCCTGGCTGGGCACCTCTGGCATGGGAAAGGCACTCACGGGCCAAACCCAACTGCTGGTGTTTCCCCAAGGGAAGAGGAGGGGGCTATCCACTGTCTGTCCTTCCTGGAAGTCCCTAACACAGTGGAAACATGGACACAGCTTTGGTGGAGGATCCTATTGACTTGTCAGAGCTAAAGGTCCATCCCAGCCCATGGCAGGAATGTGAGGGGGAGCCAAGGATTTGGCTGATTCTTAGGAAAGGATGCAGGAAACAACCCAGGAAGGGAATCTATTCCAGGTGGGCCAAGCCAGCCCTGCGTCTGCCCAGGGGGAGCTGTTGTTCCTGGTGCCAAGGGGATCCCAAGCCAGGCAAATCAGAGGTGCAGTGAGGAGGGCCCGTACTTGGCCTGTTTGCTGAGCAGCGTCACGTTCACGTTCCCGAGCACCAGACTCAGGTACAACCTGGGGACAGAGCAGAGCACTGGGATGAGGACCTGCCTGTGGAGCTGTCCCCTCCTGCGCCACCCCTGGGGCTGGGGATGAGCTCCCAGCTGCCAGGAGCTGCCAGGCACAAACACTCTGGAATCCCCTCCCACGGGCAGGGGGACGGTGGCAGAGCACACACCCCACACCTCCCACAGGCACTGGGGCTTCCCCCCACGCACAACCACTGCCCAAGGGTGGGTGAGGGCCACGAGCAGGCAGAGGAGCGAGGGGGACAAGGGCAGTGCTGCAGAGGCTCAGCCTGGCTCGTTCCCAGGTGTCCCCAGGGAGCCTGAGAGGAGCAGCACAGCTGTGACACCGCCAGGAGCAGGGTGACAGCAGGTCTGTGGAGGGTGGATCTGGTGTCCCACCCGGAGCTGAGGTGCTTCTCACCCATTTTTCTTTGGCAGATAGGCCTCCATCTCAAAGAAAACGTTCTGCCTCTCTTTAATCAGGCTCTGGGTCTCTTGGATGGACAATTCCTGCTCGGGAGTCGCGTGGGCTTTGCATCTGGGGAGGAAACACAGGCACTGGCATCAGAAGAGCCTCTGAAATGTGATCAGCACGTGCTGCCACTCCACAGGTGACTGACTCGGGCAAGGACACCCCAAGGACAGGGAGGCAAATCCACAACTCCATCTGCAGCGCGAGCTCCTCTGTCAGGCTGGGATGTTGTTCATGAGAAGGAAGCAAGAATGGGAGCCAGGTGAGGCCAGTTGGGTCTCCCACCCTGGAGGAAGGATGGGGAGAGCTTTGTGCAGGAGTGGGGCAGTTCATGGGATATGCAAAGCCCTTGCAAGCTCTGAACTGCAAATGGGGCACAAAACAGGCAGAGGAAAGGGAGGCTGGGGAAGATCAGCCCCTCCACAGCACTTTGCTGCAGAGAGGTTTGCATGAGCCATGAGGTGAGCTCAGGAGCTGCCCTGTCCTTGCTGCTCTCCCCTCCTGTGCTGTCACTGACTCACTTTTTGAGGGAGAGCGACAGCTCCTTCAGCCGCTTCTTCTGCCGTGCAATGGAGCTGGAGATCCCGTCCTGGAGCTTGGTCAGCTCCTCGAGTTTCTGCTTGTACAGCTTGTGGTTATCCTGGGAAAGGAGAGACCAGCACGCATTAGAGCTGCCTGCCCAGACACCCCCATCCTCAGGCCCTCTACAGTGGCACTGCTGATGCTTCTGTTGAAAAATGTCCTTTATTTCACCTGTGCAGCTGCTGGGTGAGAGGAGAGGTGGCTGCGGAAGGCCAGGTGTGTTTGGAGACAGCCTGCAGCCAGCCCTGCTTCCGTGGGGATGCCCATCCCCAATCCCAAGGGGGATATCTGCAGGTGTGGGCATATCCACAGGACAACTCCCTGGCACATCCCTTGTGTCCAGCCCACTCCAGCTGTGGGCTGCGAAAGTCCAGACAGCAGTGTGGTCCCACTCCGGGATGTTCCCATGTTTGGGACACAGCAAACAGGAAAGGCTTGGGAAGAAATGTTGTCTAGGCCAGGGCTACCACTGTGGGCCAGGGCCACCCGGAGCGGTGGCTTTGAGTGCTGGGACAGGACAAGCAGCTCTCTGTGCCTCCAGGTTTGTGCAGGACCTGCTGCTGCCCCAGCACCCTTAGGAAGCTGGAAGGAGCCGGTCAATGAGCTGGACAAAGAGGACGGACTCCCAGCAGGGCTGCAGCCAAGTGCCCGGTAACCCAACCGCACCTGGATAAGGCTGGATGCATTTCTCCACTATATTTAGTAAGGAAAGGGGAGAGCTGCTGGATCAATGCTGCTGCTTGTCCAGGTCGGCTGGAAAACAGCCTTGTCTCAACCACAGCAGCCTGAACACCACTTCCACCAGGGAATTACACGCTGCTCACAACAACCCTTGGACTAGACCTTGGCACGCACAAGTTTTAGCCTCCGTAGCTCTTATCAAGCACTTGATCACCAGATCTTAAAAGTTCCCAAAGGAGAAAGGTGAAACTGAGAGCAGGGGAAGGAAACTTTCTCCCTCTGGTGACAAGCAGCGGCAAGGTGGGAATGGATCCCAGATAGTTCCAGCTCCACAGTAGTGATTTACATCCCTGATTTATTCCAGGACATTCCCAGCTTGACCATCAAGCTTTCCTGCTCTCATTTGCATTCACCTCCTTCTCCTGCTCTGGAGTTAACTGTGAGCAAGTGGCTTTAGTGACAAGTCCTTTAGCCGTGCCAGCATCCGAGCACCACGCTCGGAGAGAGCCGGGATCAGGAGCCACCCCGGGAGGAGGTTTCCAAAGGGAAGTGCTGGCGCTGTGTGGCTGCACACAGGGTTCGAAGTGGGCGACCCGGGACATCCCCGCAAGCCCTGTGGAGCAAGAGGAGGTTTCTCAAAGCCTCCCTTGCCCCAGATCTGGGCACAGCAGCGACTTGTCTGCAACAACATCCGCTTCGCCCCGCTCCCGGGAGGGAAGGAGGGGGAAAGGGAACGGGTGCCGCTGCAGCCGAGTGACCTGAGCGGCAGCAGGACATGGTTGGCCAACGTTTCCCTTGGGTGACCCTGCGTGAGCTGAACCCTGCCCGCTCCGTCCCCCGCAGGCAGAGCCCCGGGGATTACACAAAGCAGGTGGAAGCACCTCTGGTATCAGTCACCTTCCTGGCACGGAGCCCCCGGGCAGCCCCGGCGGTGACAGGGTATGGAGAGCAGGCTGTCGCGACAAGGTGCCTGGCGCTAGTGTGCCTGCATTCCGGGCGACCTCGGCTCCGCTGGCCGGTGGCCCTGCGGTGTGGCTGGCTCCGGGCTGCCCCGAGCCGGGCTGACAGCAGCGATAAGGAGTGTGAAACGGCATCTGCGCACCTGGTCCGCCCGTGCCACGCCAGGCGCTGCCGCTGCCCCGCTCCCAGCCTTGGAAAACCGGGAGTTCTGGGGTCTGCACGCCACGTCCACGGCGGGCTGGGGGATCAGACCGGTGGACCCCGCTCTCACCGAGCCCCGTGCCCGGGGACAGCCTGGCACCCCTGCCCTGCTCCGAAACGCTTTGCCCCAAAACACAAGGCTCATAACCGAGGACTGAGACACCGCGGGGAAAGCGCCCGCACTCCAGCAGTGACACCCCGGCTGCCCGCGGTACCCGCTGGGGATGCTGCGGGACACCCGCGGGGGATCCCCCGCCCCCGGTGCCGGTAACACCGGCGAGCCCCGCTCGGCCGGGCGCTCCCTCGGCCCCTGCCCGGGGGTGTCCCGGGCCCGGCGGTACCTGGATGCGCTGGTAGCCGTCCTGCAGCTCCTCCCACTCGCGCAGGCACTCGGCGGGCGAGGCGCCCCAGGCCATGGCGGCGATGGCGGCGGCGGCGACCGGCCCGGCCCGGCCCGCGGCGACGGGCGGCGCTGGGGCCACGCCCCGCTTCCGGACACGCCCCCGGGGCGGGGCCACGGCCGGGGCGG
>WBMZ01003816.1:0-73603 GCA_013400975.1 Atrichornis clamosus
TACATCCCCACAACTCAGGACACAGAGCAAATGGAAGATTCCAAATACATGTGAGTGTGGTAACTGGTGCAAAACTCTATAGTAAAGCAAATTGATACTTGCATGAATTTCACTTTCCTTAACTGAATGCAACGTGAGAAGCGGGACTATATGAAGAAATAGTAGTTGATAGTAGTAAACGATCAAAATTCGAATGTATTTCCCCACCTCAAGAATCCATAATTTTAATATGCTGTCTTTCTGTAGACTTTATTTTGTTACTTTGGTATTTAACTCCTGTATACATAATAGAAAGCATACAGTTCTCTACTGAGATGAACAAAATAACCACAAGCAGGAACTTCATGACAGTGTATATTTGAGGGATTTGGTAAACCTAATATTCTCTTAGAGGTTTGAAAAGGGACCCATTTTTTGGGGAATATGTGGATATCCCCATACCATTTTGTTTGTCTTCTTACAAGGCCAATTTTAAGTTCCCCTTGCGGCAATTTGAGTTCCAATTTTTACCAAGCACCTACAACATCTCCTGCCCACAAGTAGTCTCCTTGGTTCACAAAGGAGGTCCTCCCCTCTCCTGGAACAGTTTCTCCCCTTCATCAAAGACAGCCCAGTTTTACCAGCTTCTCATGCCAACATGTTCTTCTTTACTCTTGATGCCACCCACAAGAATATTTCAAAATGCACTAGGAAGCTTTGCTTCTTGTCTCCATCACATTGCATAAAGCCACAGAAATAAAGCTTACTTAAACTGCTCAGACTGCCTTTCAACACTGTAAAACCAGTAGAATGAAATCAGGAAAAGTTTTAATTGTGAAGGTCTAGTAGTTGTTCAAGGAACATAAATAAATTATGATTGTTAAATTGGTCATATGTCCAGGGTGGGTTCATATTGTTCATATTTTCATGTGAATTACTTAAGAAAAAGTATCTGGCTAACAGTAATTTATTTAGTTATTTTTAGTGAAGATTCAACAGGTTTTTCTTTGTTCTCATTTTCCAAAGTTCTTAAATATTTCATTTTCCAAATTTCAGTTTTCCAGTTTTGGAAAACCGCCAGCTACAAACCATTAAAAACTGCCCCATGAAAAGAGGAGTCACAAAAAGAAGTATTAAAAAAATGTGTTACCAACTCAGCACCTAATAAGAATTTTTGATGGGGGTGCATTTTTATATGTTTGTGCAATTCTCCATTGTTCCTTTCCAGGTGAGTCCATGTAAAATAGAGAAGGGATTGTTATTGCTGCACTGATAACATCAAACCTTATTTCATTACTATTATTGCAGTAGTTATTAATCATCAGTATTATGATGACTTTAATAAGTTTTAAAAGCACATTTTTTCTCTGTTCATCAGTTTTCTTTTACTGTTATGATCCTCATGGCATCTGCAATTGCTAGGCAGTCAATTAGAACTTTAACAGATATGTAAAAATTCCTTAGTTAATCGAATGTAAGCCTGCATTTTGTCACTCTGCAATATAGTCACTCTACAATGCAGTAAAAAAAATATTTTTCTTTAATCTGTGTGACTTTTTTTTTTTTTGTATACTTCTGCCAAATGAACTAGGGTACAGTCCCTTGGAAGTATAAATTTCCTTCTGTTATGGACTGAAGAATATGACTGAGCGTCATAATTTATAGACTGTTGTCACAATGTCTCTTAATTTTAGGAGCACTCATTTTGGTGAGACACAACAAATGTTTTTTAAATGCTTTCGAGAAACTGCCATGTGTGAGGATGGAGGTGGCCAACCATGAGTGTCAGCATTATGCAGGAGGTAATTTTTAAGATCAATCACCAGATTCCGGGGGATGTACAGGACAAGGCTTGGCCCTTATCGCTGTGCAGAAGCACAGTGGTGGTTGGGATCAGACACCTGCAAAGATAAGGTGCAAACACAGCAGCATGCACGCTGGGTGTGCCATTATTCAATACAATAGGACTGCTCTTTGGAAATCTGCAAACATGAGCACAGATAAAAGCTGTGTTTTTAATAAAAGCTAAGATCTTGGCACAGTCTTCATGATCCACACTGAGCTGTCTGTACCAGAGGTACCCACAAAGAAACATTGTGAAAAATGTACAAAGAAGAAAGGTAAGAATTTTCCTCTTTTTCATGGGGAAAGCACTATTAAGACTTCAATTCTTTACACTCATAGTAACAGCCAAAATTATTACAAGAAAATGAGTTTTAACACTTGGTGTAGAAGAGACATATGCCAACTGCAGCTGGCAGGAGCTCTTCCTTGGTATAGAAGCACAATTTAGACATTGTTTAACCTAGGAAATGTTAAAACCACAGAAATGGCAGCACTGAGCAACTCTAGCAAGTCCTTTCCCAAGACACTGGAGAAAACTGTGTTTAAATCCTTTACATAAAGTGATCAGCCATTTTAGAAGTAGTTCCCTTCTGCCCTCCCTTCCCTTCCTGCACTATCTTTCTGAGAAGGCAGTGTCAGACCTGCACTTTACAGGTTAAAAATCTTCTTGTTTCAAGGTTAAATTTATTAATGATAGTGTAAATAGGCTTTGTTTAGCTAGACTAAATACAGTCCTTCCCATGGAGTTTTCTGTGCCCTACAAGCCTGTGAAGTATGTTTCTGCTTTGATTCTGAGTGTTTCTTTCTTCACAAGACAGGACCAAGAGAGTCCTCAGCAAATTGCTCTATTTATTTTTTTTTTAATTCTTTGCTGTACTGGTCACCAGCTTCCCTGATCATGGACTGCATAGCAGTTTAAGACTCTTGCTTAGGTCAACTCTGACCCACATTTAGGCTCAGCAGATAATTGCTCATCTGCTGTGATAAAAGACAAAAATTGTGCCCAACATCCCTGGCTATCAAGCTGTTGTCCTACTTAAAATATGAAAACTGAAGGAAGAAATAGGAACCATTTCCATAAAGCAAGCCTTGCTAGACAGCTGCAGCAAGAGGCAATCTAACACTCCCCAAAACATCAGAATAAAACCGTATATGCTTCTACTCTGGAGAAAGCCTAGGTCTTCTTTTCTATCCCTTCCCACCCTAACTCCACTCAGCAGCCATATTACCCAGCATGTTTTCATGCAGAATTTGCTAGGCTGTACTGCTGGCTGTCAAATTTGTTAATGGAATTCCCCATCAAGACAAAATCCTTCTACAATCTTGCTACTATGTGAGAAGACTGCAACACTGCATACCAAAATTTACATATTTTCCTTTCTGTCCAGCACGTCACATCAACAGCAATCCCAGGTAGGGTCTGCAATGGTTGCGCTGTTGAAAATTAAAAGTGAAGCCCCCATCACCTCTCAAGGGTCAGGCATCTCTGGCAGCAGTGGGGTACCGATTCAAGCTGAAAGAAAGGGCAAGCAACATAGAAAGAAAATCTTGTGCTATTTTTAGCTAAAATGTCAAAAATTATTGATGCGATATATGGATATCTAGAATATTTCAATATAAAATGTAAAATGAGATTGAGGATTGTGATTATTATTTCTAGCACAGATCATGTTTTAATGTGGTAGTATTCCACCTTTTTTTTCAATTCTGGCCTTGCAGACTCTCTTCCTAGAAACAGGTGCACAAAAGCAGAGCAGCAGCCCACATGGACAATTAATATCAACTAAAGTATACCTTATTTATTTTTCTAGATTTTAATCCGTTTTACCAATGATTTTCTGCAGTATATCAAGACACTCTGGAGACTAGGAAGAAAATGTGGGTGTCACAGCAGAAGACAAATGCACTTTTTGCTTAGTGGTTTTCACATCTCATTCACTAACGAAGGAGTGTGTGAGTTGTGTGACTACAGCAATGCTGACACTACAGAGACAAGTTTTCAGTGTGCTCTTGCTGAGAAACAAAGAAATATCTGTCTACACTAGTTGGGTCTTTTAAGAAGAGTGAAAAATATTTGTGATTCTGAGGCCAGGTTCTCCAATATTGCTTGTTCAGAGCATGCTCTAGAAATATGAAGCCTGAGGTTTGTTTGGAAAAGCAAGAAGGCAATACTGTCATTAAAAACTGTGTGCACATACCAAAGAGATGTACAGACATGAGCTTTGCCTATTAAGATGATTACTATGTGGGTAAAAATAAAGACACAGGTGTGTATTTTTAAAAATAGATTCTGAGTCACTGACAAATTGGACATTCATGCTGTGGCAGTAAATATCATAGATGCTTGAAATGAAAGTGCCACCAAGGCAGTTCCTTGGTCCCTTTGCAAAAGGCTGGGGACAGGCACAGGTATTTAAGCACTTCAGATAGAAGGAGCGCCAGACTAACATCCTGACATGGGACCCCATTTTGGGTATTGAATAGAAACCTCTGCAGATCTGCAGCTGAGGTCTTGGCTTCTCCTGGAAGACCCTTTCAGACGGGCTCATCTTGGTAAATTATATTCTCTTGGCTTCTTTTACTTTTGCTTTAACGGTAACTTGTCTAACCACTGCTGCTCTATAACACATCTTCTCTCGACTCCCTGTAGTCTTACTCTTTAATCTTTATTCAACAAATATGTGAGAGATCATTTCAGAGAGATAACAATCTAAGTTCAGAAAACAGAGAGAGAGGAAGAGAGACAGAGAGAGCACTACGTTCACAAACCAGGTTGAAACAGAAGGGCCTTGCTGATAACCAGGGTGACATTGAAGGCCTGGATCTAGTCTCAAAGTATTTTAATATAGATTACCTGGGATTGCAGGATAAAAGAAGACATTTTCTTTATATCTGCAGAAGTGAGTTCATGCTAGGATTATTTGTTCCACTATGAAAAAGCTAAGTAAAGCAGTAATTTCACATTACATTTGGTTTACTATCCAGTTCATCAGGTGATGTTTTTTTCCTGATCTACAGCACGCTCATCTTCCTTGCTTGTTATTCCAAGGAGTGAATGTCTCTGCATGCTACATGGCTCTATGAGGTGGAGCAGCAGAAGGAACCAAGCTACTCAGGCAATGTTTTCAATGCCATTTGAGAGTATTGCTTCTGGAACAATTCTTCAAATGTGAGTAGAGGCTGTAAATTTGCTCTCCTTTTTTCTTCTGACATGCACATTTTTTGCTTATGCTCCTGTGCTTCTTGCATAATAAGGTCACCAACTGCCATATTTTATTTATGAATATATAAGACCATCTTTCCTGAGAAGCCGTTCTTTATTGAATTTATCTATTAAATGTTGGTGAGATCTCCAGGCTTATCCTATTCTTTTCCCCACCTCCCAACATGTTTCTTCTCTGATACAAACTGCACAGGAACCTTTGGATTAAGAGGAACTCTCTAAAATAATATTTCATATCATGATACGCATAGAACTGGAGTTTAGATAAACCTACCCTAGGAATCCTAGGGTGGGGATTGCACTGGCTGGAATAAAGTGGAGGTCTCTCCACACAGTTTCCTGGACAAGAAAGTGGCTCCTTTGGAATTGATGTTTTCACCAATGGCTCATCACTGTTTGCTGGATTCTGAAGCTGTGAATGTCATGGAAACATTTAAAGACCTTCTCAGTGTTCTTAAAAAGGTAGGAGAAAAAATCATGTTAATTTTTTTTTTTTGATTAGGAAAGAAAGTAAAGAAAATAAGTTGCCATGCTCTTCTGCTGTAATAAGCCTTTTGAATTCTTCTTTCTGACATATTGTCATTTGTCCTCAATTTTGAGAACTTCACCTGTACTTAAGCCATGGAGATAATGGGCAGAATCATTCTCATCACCCAAGAAGAAAGGTTGAAAAATATTCATGGATGCCAGCACACAATGTTACATTTGGAATTTACAAACCTTTATGAAGCTAAAAGTATTTAACTTTCAGCCTTTCCTTCATCAAACACCATTCTCAGTTTGCAAAAACTGAGATTGTATGATCATGTCTGCATTAATTGACCTATTTTTAAACAGGAAAATCAACAAAGAAGTATAAGTTTCCTTCAGACACCAGTGGCACAGGTAAAAAAAGCTGCAGCAGGGACTGTCAGTGATTCTCAATTGCACACTGATAGTGCATGTTGATAGTTGAGGGGTTTAGATCCCCTTTTCAAAAGCAAAAGCTGGTTGCAGATATTGGGAGATCCTAGGTACTAGGTATTAATCTTCTTTTCTGCCTGAGATTCTAGATGTTTAGGTTTCCTGACTTTCTGAAAAAACACTGCGTGCCTGAGTGCTTTCAAAGACTTAGGCATTACACAGCTTTTGAAAACTGCCCTTTACATCTGCTTCTGTAGCTCAACAAAACTGACATGCATATAAATACAGCCAGAGTTGTATGGGAAATGAATGCTGCTGTTGCATCTAACATTGAATGAACACGACCATTCTGCTCAGGAAGAGTTATCATGTTTTTACACTTATTGTCATTCAGAATTGCCCTGAAAATTAATTGTATTCAATTTCTTTGGAAAATGGAACAGAATTGCAGCTTGAGTTCACAAATGTGACAAAATTCACTAAAAAAAATACCAAAGCTGGAATTTTCTATGTGAAAAACTCCTGCAGTGCAATGACTTCCTTCACAGCTCTGTGCAAGTCATATAAAAAACTGATCATGAACTATGCCCCAGGATAACTATCTGGACTGGGAGCCCTGGATTCATGACTGGATTACACCAGAATTTTTCTGTGTGGTTTCAGGCAGCCCAGGTTGCTCTCTGTGACTAAGATTCCCCCCTCTAATAGAGAGATAATAGCATTTCTCTGTCTCACAGAGCATGTGCTGCAGGTAAGTGCATTAAGGGTTGTGGGGTCTTTGAACACCAGAGGATGGAGGAGATGGGTTTGCTTTAGTGCTTGGTTGAGGAGGAAGTAGTAGAAAAAGTGTTTTCAAGACAGGAGCAATGCATAATCACATTGCAATGGCTTTTTTTTCCATACCTAACAACATAGCAAATACCTTTGGCAGTCTTCTGGGCACTTGAAAAAGGACTTGAAAAAATGTTATCTTATGTGTCTATTTTTCCCTTCCACTTTTAAGGAACTGTACTTAATTGCTCTCAATCCAGTGCAAAAGTAACAAAAAATCCAGAGAAAGTATGAGATTTAAAGTTTTCTAAGTAACTTCAAGTAGCTCTTATGTATGTAATATATGCCTGTTTAACAAAAGTATCAAATTATAAATATATTTATATATATATATATATATAACATTATTGTTATGTCTCTTACTAACTGAAATACTGCCAGTGAACCACACCATATATTTTTTAGTCCTCCAAGAGAGAGGATTGCTCATATACAACTTCCCAGGCAGCTGTGAAGGGAAGGAGGGAAGAAAGAACATGAGGATGTATAATTTTTTTAATAGACATTGGTCTCTGTTACATGACAGTTGTCTATTTTTTAAAAATTGGCAACTGATAGGAGATTCTTAATGATTTGCCTGTTGGAGACAGTCTTTGTGGAGTGTGCAGAATACAGAGGATGCACTTTGAGTGATGTGATTAATGAATGTTTCAGAAGACACCGAAATATCTAATGTACATAACCGCAAGTATACATGAACATGCACACACATATTTACATGCATAGGCACATTTATGATTTTTGTAGTACTTTTGCAAATCAGACATCTAAATTTACTTGTACTTCAGCATAAAACCCAGATATAGAAACATATGTAATATAGCCTGTTCTTTTTTTTTTTTAAATTGAAAATATTTCAATGTCACTATTGATCTTTTCATACCATCAGCTTGTGGTTCTTATCTATATGGGTCACTTTCACCTGAATTCTCCTCTTGTCATGCAAATCTTCAGCATAGACTACAATTATGAAGTATTTCTGATAATAACAAAGACAAAAATCAGTAGAAGACTGGCTGAAGTGCAGAATTTCATTTAACCCTTAAAAACATTTATTTTCTTCTGTTTGTAAACATTGTCTGTAATTTAAAAAACCATGAATTTATATAATCTTTAGCAGTCTGAGAAATTAATAATTTGATAAGTGTATCAGGCAAAAATTTGAAATGGTAATCTCTTCTATCGTCTCCTAGAAGAATTCATAGCAGGCATTCTGCCAAAGTTGCAACTGGAGTGGAAGGCAGTGCTAAATGAATAAAAAATCTAGTAGGACTCAAAAAATAACTATTTCCTGATTTGAGAAATACCACATTTGAGGTGGATTCAGAAGTAGATCCCCTGCTGTCCCCTTGTTTCCTCCATCTACGACTTGCCCTGGAAATTAAAAAAGTCTCAAAAAAGGACCTTTTCAGATCTTATTGAAATGAATATTTAATCTGATTCAAATTAAATTGATGGAGTTGTTAGCACCTCTCAAGCCAGACTTTATTGTTTTGCAAAGATGAATGCTTATTTCAATATTCATGCAGATATGGACATCCTTGCTAACTCATTTTGACTGACAATTCACACAGGAGATTTGCAGGAAAAGAGGGGAGCAAATCCTTTCCCCTGAAGGTGGGAAAACCTTGCCCTGTGGTCCCAGAGCCAGTCAACCCCAGTGTGGCAACCTGGACAGACAGAGACTGCCTGACTCTGCTGAGGTTCACACCCTGGGCCCCCCAAAAGGGCTTGTGGGGCTTCTGTGGTACAGCAGGAGTAAGGCTAAAATATCTTTGTTATCTGCTGAAACTCTCTGTGGTGCAGCACAGTCAGGGTTTGCTTAGAATGTAAAAGAAATATTAGCCTATACCCGTGTGCAGGATATGTAGCAAACAGCTCTGCAGGGACATCTCTTGCAATTTGCTCTTCTCTGTTTCCTGTCTGACAGACAGGGTTGTGTGAACGTGAGTGCAGCGAAGACGAGGTTTTTGATACAGAGCTGCAGGAGTGTCACAGAAACCTATTTTTCATCCAGCAACTGGAAGGAGAGGGTGAAGATTTCTCTTTGAGACATCTGAGGTGTGACAGGGCGAGCTAGCAGCACCGTCGGTGGGAGAGTAGTGATGGATGTACACTACCAGTTTTCAGGGTGTTAGATTTTCTACAGGCCTAATACAGAATCATAGAAACACAGAATGGTTTGGGTAGGAAGGGACCTTTAAAGGACATCTAGTTCAACATCCCTGCAATGAGGGGACACCTTCCACTGGACCAAGTTGCTCAGAGACCCCATCCAGCCTGATCTGATTGTTTTCATGGATGGGTCATCCACCACCTCTCTGGGCAACATGTGCCAGCATCCTCATTGTAAAAACTTGTTCCTTGTATTTAGTATAAATTGACCCTCCTTCTGCTGAAAATTGTTACCGCTTGTTCTATTACTATAGGTTCTGTCCCCATTTCTCTTAAAAATCTCCTTTAAGCACTGGGAGGCTGCATTAAGGCCTTCCCGGAGACTTCTCTTCTCCAGGCTGCACAGCCTCACCTCTCTCAACCTTTTCTCATAAGAGAGGTGCTCCATCCTTTCAACTATCATCATGTCCCTTCCTTGGACCCGTTCTAACAGCTCCATGTCATGTTATTCCAGTGTTGAAGACCCTGGAGCTGCAGGCAGTGACCCAAGTGAGGTTGGACAGTAGAACACTGTTCCTTCTTGTCTAGTTCACCTTTGTGTTGTTCTGAAACTCTCAGACTCCCAAGCTCCCTTTGCTGGGCAAAGGTATACATTCTTGCTTTTGCCCCATTTTTTTTCCAAGCTGAAACATCAGTGTAAAAAAAAAATCTTCTTTGTTTATGTTTTCAGAGACACTTGCAGTTTTCAGTGAAAACTGACTGACAAAAAATAGTTTGTTGTCAAACACATTTTTATCAGACTTGGGAGATTGCCATGCATACATCTTGTACTGCATACCTTCTGGTTTTCCCCTTTTTTAAGCAAAAGAGGAGAAAAAGAGAAGAACATCTCATGATGAATAATTTTATATTTTAAAAAAGTGGCTTTATGTGCAACTGAATTTAGGTTTAAGTTTTTAACTAGTTCTAGTTAGAGTGCTCTAATTAGCTTTTCTTGTATTACCCTAAAATGCTAGGTAGGTACTGGGGTGGCTCAAGCTTGCTGATAGGAATTTTTTGCTGGTTTTGACTGAATATACTGAGCAGTCCTTTGGGAATAGTGGTCTGTGAACTGTCTGAAAGAAAAAATCTGGTAATTTGTTGCAGGTCAAAGCTTTCAGTGGATATTGACAGGTATGAAGGAAGATGGAAAAGGCAGTGAGAGTAAAGGAAGAGTACAACAAAAAAGGAATAACAAAAGCAAGTTTATCACTAGATGTGTACTCTTCACACAGCATGGCAATACAGATTCCCTTTGCAGATGCCCTCTCTCATTCTGCAGTTCTTGTCCTTGTCCCTGTGTATCCCAGTCTGGATGGAATTTTCCACAGTATTTTTTCAATATTGCACAGTGAGGGAGTGGGTTGAACCCTGCTTTTCTGCTGTTGATCACTGTTCCTTGCTTTAACCAATACACAACCTTTTTTCATCTAGTAGATATGGAATATGGTTATAATAAAATCTTTCCTCTAAAGGTAATTTTTCTTTTTCTTCTCCCTCCAGTACCAGCAGTGTGGCACACCAAGATGACAAGACAGAAGGGAACTGGGCTGCTGGGTGCCCTCCACTTCATGCTCCAGCTCTTCTTCCAAAGAAGAACAATAATCCAGACAGCCAAGCCCCGTAGTCCTTGTGGCCAACATTTTCACGTCATCTCCATTCACGTTTCTAAAACTTCCTCTTAATTATAAGTGTTAATCCAACTGATACTGCTTCTTGCAGAAGACAACATAAAGATTCTACATAAATGTAAAACTTTTTTAACATCTCGTAAAACTTTTAATCCAGAGAGGTAGGATTCCTTCTCATGTTAATGTGTGCCTTTCTCATGTGTCTGACACTATAATTCAAAGGGTTTTTGTAGAAAATCAGAAGGTGCCCATTGACCTTTGTAGTCTTTGAACATGAGCTGCTGGGCTGGGGAATACTGGGAAGATACACCCAGTCCTCTCACTCCTGCACTACAAATACAAGGAAATTAAATTTAAACCCTCTGAAAAATACTGCAATTATCTTCTTTTACTGTGATAAATGTATTACAGACTCACTTGGTTGTAGACACACTCTATTTCCTGATTATCATAACTTGCAACAGGTCTATTAAATTCATAGACCAGGAGTAATTTTAGTTAATGAAATAAACTTATAAGTGCTACGTCTTATGTAAATTGATAAAAAAGTTGGATGTCTAGAGGCACAAAAAGCCATATGGATAAGTGCACATCTTACCACACTGGCAACAATAGGAACTGGGTCAACTGTTGGACTGCAGAATTTTCTTCTCCCATAAACGTTTCACATGACTTTGTTGGCCAAACATACCCTGTAGATCAATGGAGGTCTAGTTGCTTGATTGAAAGCTTATTGCAAACCTTGAGAAGAGTTACACTGGCTTATATAGAAGGGAATTCCAGAGGAAAGTTTCAGCTGAGCTCATGGTCACTTATGAAGGATTTACTCAGAGTCCATAAAGCAACCTTCCTGCAAGTAGTGTCTCTGATTCTGTCAGGAGATCTCTATGTAGGCACTTGGATGTCTAGGTCAGGTCACACAAGGTATTTCTCACATTATGTGTGGGACTGGAATGCCAGCCTAGGAAAGTTAAAAGTATTTCACTTAGCTAAAAATAATAGCAAAAACGGAGCAGGACTGACTTTGCTACAGTCTGGCAACCAAAGCACTTTCCCAGGTGCCCCAGGCTTGTATGGCCCAGCTTTGAAGTTCAGATTCCTTCCTGCTGCTGTTACCTACTCAGGTAGATTAGCAAAATTTTTTTGCAGCTTCCAGTTGTGCTTCCCAGACCTACATTCCCAGTTTAAGCCTTACGTGGATGAACAGATGTCATTAAAAATTGCTCTGTGAATCAGCTAGACAGAATAAAATTTAGTTTAAATTTTATGGTTTAAATCTGATCAGTGTTGCCGAAATACTTCAGAAACTGAAAGTAGGGTTAAATAAAGACATCTGTAGACCTTCTTTCACTCCCTCTCATGGCAGAAAACTGAGCTGTTATTAAAACCTTGCTGCAAGACTGGATATGGCATGATGTTTTCAGTCCTAAACTATATGTGGATCAGATTTATATTAAAACTAAGACAAAAGCAGTGTGCATTATGCATAATATTAACACCTAATGTTTGAAATAAAATTAGAGTGAAAAGTAAGAATGTGTTGACAACTTCCACATGAAACTTTAAAGATATGCAGCACGAAGAAAAGAATCTCTATCACAAACTGCTTGATGCAGTCATAAAACTACTAGAAAGACATATTCTTTGACAAGTATCTTTTAAAAATTTTTTATTAAAATGCCCGATCAAGGGGTGTTTTCCTGTTATTTGAACCCAGGAGCTGAAGTGGGTTAGGTGCTATAGGTCTTCAAAAGAAACTGCAGCAAATGCATTATGCTGGATCCTACTTAAGTACAGTGATACATATGAATCTTTGATCTTTCAAATATTGCAGGATCAAAGTATTCACTGTTTTGGATATAAACCTGTGCTAAAATCAACTGATTATAGCTCTGGCCACAGAAAAGAACCAGGTACAAATGACTTTGAACTGATGTCACTCCAGGTAGTCTGTGCACTTTTGAGTTAATTAGCATGTCTTTGAACTTAATTTCTTTCCTGTTGCGTGATCTGGAATAAATAGCAGTTACTAATAATCTATTTAAAACTCATTTTTGTGCTACACTGGAACAGACAGAGAGAGAGGCATGAAATATGTTGATGTGTGTATTTACTCTCCTTACCTTTCTTAATATATACATTAAAAAATCACATCTAGCACCCTGGTTACCAATTTTTCTTAATTGGCAATGTTTCATCCTAAATCAAGCACTCGCAGTAGTATGAATTGATTAATATTAATGAAAATGCAGGAAAATTCTTCAATGGGTCATTCTTGTTATTGCTCCTTATTTGATCATAAAAAGACAGTTTGAAGTTTTAGAGGGAGGGAAGAGGAATTGCTTGCTTGTCTTGAAAGGGACAATTACCATGAAAAAATCAGCCCAAAGCTACATAGGAAAAAGCTGTGGATAGACTATTTGAAGGTAGGGTGCTTGCAAGACTCCTGGGCCCTGTGAAAATTTTGATAATCACCAATCAATGAACAGAAATGCTACACTTTGCAGGTTTGCTTTTATAAATCAAAGTAGGAGAATAGTAGAAAAAGTAATGGAGTAGCTTTATTGATTCCTTAGCATGTTTTGCCCCATGTTTCTCCAAAGAACACTGTCCCCTAACATCTACCCCCTCGACCTACTTTCCATGCAGTTCAGGGCAGCCAGGTCTGTGCATGCCTCCTGCTGAGCAGCATTAGAGATTCTTTCCACTGCAGGGCTGGTCTCCTGCAGCACACAGGTAGCGAACAAAGGTTTTGGTGCATCAACCCTTTCATAATGGTTGTAGCCCTTGCCAGCACTGCTAGCTTCATCTTGGTGTGCCCTTCGAGCAGGCATACAGAGCATGGGCTCTTTCCTGCCCATGTGTGAGAAGAAATAGATAGCCTTTTACTTGGTGGACAGTCCCAACATTTCTCTTAGTACCTGGTTTGATTAAGGTTGTATAGAAATGCCCCTGTTGGTGTACCTGCTGCATGCACAAGGTTTTTAAGGTTTACAGGTCTCGCTGCATCATCTCTGAGTCCTAGTGAATATGTAAGCATGAGGATGCCCATTCAGTCATGGATGCAGGAAACAAAGGATGATAGTAGGAGAGGCTGATGGTATGCAAACTCAGTTTCTTGGGAAATTGTCTCCAGAAATCTTTTCCTCTTACCCAGCTACTTTATATTACCCTCCAAGCAAAAACAAGGGGAAAAAAAGCTTCTATTGAGAGCAAATTCCTAAAAGAAATACACAAATATCACTCACAAAAAGATACAAGTCATTACAAACATAAAGGCAGTAATACCTGAAATGGTTTCTGTCTTGAAAAAATGCACATGCATTACTGATGGTAACTTATATTTGAGGCTAATAGTGATTTGATACTGCAAGAATTCTGTACTTTCAGAAAAAAAAATTAACCTAGAAACTTAACAAGGTTCCTTTTCAAACATTTACACTAACAAAACCTTTTTTTTTCAATGAAGCGTGTAGATTTTGTTAGACATGAGTATGATTTTTTTCTTTCCATTTCCCCTCAAATGCACATAGGGCAATGAACTGAATTTACATGCCAGATCAGCACTGGCATTTCATAACTATTGAATGCTACCTGGATATGGACTTTGCTTTTTGGACTTTGGCTGTAGTGCTTCCCATTTAGCAACTTTCATTCCACTGTTCCTCATTATTTCTTCAGAACAGCATTCGATGAATGGAATAATACCTAGCCTGCTGGAATGAGCTGAAGCATGTGACTTTGAGAAGCAAGAGATACAGCATACTCTTGGGCTGGAAGTATATTCACTGACCAGACGTGTAAGACCAGGATCATATCTAAACAGCTCAGTGTATGTGATGCCATTGTTGAAGAACAATGTACTCAAAAGAGGAGGCTTTCTGTGCCTGTTTATTGCTTGAATCTTATACTGCTCAGTTCTCCCCTCATATAAAAGGTTGACTTGATATTGCCCTAAGTTTTTCTATAGAAAATAAATCAGTGCAGAGGTGGCTTATTCCATTTCATCTTACATGTCTGCCTGTGGTTCCTTAAAGGTATATAAAGTTAAATCAAAGTGCCTGTTTGTCCAGAACAAAAGCTATTTCAACTCCTTCAGCTTTGTCAACAACAGGGTAGAACAATTAATCAGACAGGGAAAGGAAAAAAAAGAAAGTAATGCAACATTTCAGTCTACAGCTTTGTAAACAAACTCTTAAATATATAATTCATGTACCTTGTTCATTTATGACTGTTTGTACTGCTGACACACTTCTGTAACACTAAATAAATTACTAGTGCATTTGGTATTTGTAAGTTTCCTTCCTCACACTTTCTCTAACACATCCCCTCAAAAGACAATTTCTTCCAAGATTCCCTGCCCAAACACTTATTGCATTTCATCGCCTTTTAGGAGATATCATAAATTAAACTTAAAAAAACAAAAAAAGAATATATTTAGATGGAAATTAAACTAACTGAATTATTTAACAAACACATATCACATGGAAATGCATAATTTATTCAAAATTTATGCAAAAGAGCTTTAAGGTTACAGTACTCTTAAGTCAAAGAGATTTTCTTCCTTATATCTTTCAAGTTACCAAACTACTGCCATCCAACTGAGCAGCCAAGTGGAAATAACTTATATTCTTCTTTGACGACACATAATGTCAAATATAAGCCTCTTCAGGCCCTACTGACTTGTCCTTCAGTTAAACTTGTTAACTAGAAAATGGACTAGTTGAACTTGAGCTAGCTGCTGAAAGCGCACAGTGTAGTAAAAGATTCAATGTGTGAGTGTGTGTGCCAATGTGTGCATGAAGGAGAGATGAAGGCAGGCAAAATGGTTAATGCTTTTAAGAATCATAGAATCATTTAGGTTGGAAAAGATCTATTATCACTGAGTCTAACCATTAACCTAACACTGCCAAGCACAACACTAAACCATGTCATTTAGCATCACATCTATATGTCTTTCTAAACACCTCCAGGGATGGTGATTCAACCACTCCAATGTGCAGTCTGTTTCAATACCTGACCACCCTCTCAGTGAAGAATTTTTTCCTAATATCCAATCCAAACCTCCCTATCACATCTTGAGGCCATTTACTCTCATTCTATGGCTTGCTACTTGAAAGAAGAGAGCAGCCTCCATCTGGCTAAAACCTCCTTTCATGTAGTTGTAGAGACTGATGAGATCCTGCCTGAGCCTCCTTTTCTCCAGACTAAATAATCCTGCTTCCCTCAGTTGCTTCTCATAGGATTTGTACTCCACACCCTTCACCAGCTCTATTGCCGTTCTTCGGACATTACTGGATGTCCCGGTTTGAGACAATATAAGGAGGAAAATGCCCTCCCGGGGGGAAGGTAGACTATTAGCCACACCTCTGCCACCAGGTCCGGACAGAGGCAATTCCTTAGAGGTAGAATGAAAAAAACCCCTGTTTTATTTACAAGGCACGGGAAAGAAATGAACAATATCAAACGATAAACTACTTGTGATGGAGAAACCTGTGTAAGGTACAGAGTCCTTGGCGTGGTCCCCCGCTGACGGGCCGAGGCAGGGCCCCTCCCCCAGCAGTGCCGGCGCTAAGATGACCTTCTGTCCTGGATCTGAGCTCAGTTGAGAAGCAGTTTCAGGGAAAAAGAAAAAAATGATCCCAAGGAAAAAAATAATTTGCTTTCTGTCTCTCTCTCTTGAAAAACAGAGCTGAAAAAAAACCTAGCCAAAACAAAAAAAAAGGAAAAAAAGGAAAAAAACCCCAGCTCTCTCTTCCCTGCTGCCTGTGGCAGAGCCGAGAGCTTAGGAGTGAGTGAGTGAAGAAAAAAAAAGCAAACCAAACTCACCTGAGTCCCAGCACAGGAGTATTTGTGTTTGTCCTTGAAAATTCTTAGAAGCGAGTCAGAGGCCCAGAATTCATGTTTAGTATAAAGCAGTGATATGGGATAACAAAATAGCATCATATGCTCAACCCAAGACACTGGAAAGGTACAACAGGGTCATAAAGTAAGCCAAAAAGAAGCAACCGGAAAGTTTTTGAAACCTCTGTATGTCACCCTCTGGATCTAGAGAGAAAGCAGAAGAGCTACAAGTCACATACAGTGAAAATTGTGGCATAATCAGCTGTACAGAGTCACAGGTTTTTAACAGTGGCCTAACTTTTGAATATGCATGCTTTTAAACAGTGGTACATGATTTTTACACTCCATGTCAATAAAGCACACGTTCTCTGCAGTCATGTTAGCATGAGATGGGGATGTGCTGAATATCTCTGGGTAGTGGAGAGGAAAACTATGAGTGGCAATGTTGTAGTATGGACTATATTAAGAGAAAAATGATGAGGGACCAACAATGTGAGTAAATAATGTACCACACAGAGTAATTTGAAGTGTTCAGTGACTTTTTTCTTCATTTGTAACAAACTTACTTATTGTGATCAGATTTTTTATATTATTTGGTGCTAACAATCTGGAGTAGAAACCTGAGCCAGAAGAGAGGGGAAAATAGTTAAAAAATTATTAATCTAGGGAGTTATTAGAGCTGAATGAAGCTGACCATATAACACTAACTGAGGAAGCTGAATTAGTTTCTTATCTTCAAGAACTCAAGAAAATAAAAAGCCAAATATGTAAGATAGGGAACACAGAGATTAAAAGGTACAGACTAGCTTAAACTCATTAAATGAACAGCCACTGGAACAAATATTATATGCATAGATCATATAGGAAGAGTGGACTGGATGAGTGAACAGTGAGGTGGATTGAGAACAGGCGGAACGGCAGGTCCCAGAGGGTCATAATCAATGGACAGGGTTTAGTGTGGAGGCCTGTCACTAGTGGTTACACTCTTTCCCTACANAACCCCCAAGGGCCCAGTCTTGTTTAATTTCTCCATCAATTGCTTGGATGAAGGGGAAAAAGCCTCCTCAGCAAGTTCACCAACAACACAAAGCTGGGAGAAAAGACCAATATCCCAGGGGGCTGTGCAGCATTTCAGAAGGACCTCGACAGGCTGCAGAGATGGGCAGAGAGAAACCTGCTGAAATTCACAAGGGCAAATGCAGGGTCCTGCACCTGGGAAGGAACAACCCCAGGCACCAGCACAGGCTGGGGGCTGACCTGTTGGAAAGCAGCTCTGCAGAAAAGGACCTGAGAGTCCTGGTGGACAACAAGTTCTCTATGAGGCAGCACTGTGCCCTGGTGGCCAAGGACAGTGACATCCTGGGGTGCATTAGGAAAAGCATCGCCAGCAGGTCAAGGGAGGGCATCCTGCCCCTCTGCTCAGCCCTGGTGAGGCCTCACCTGGAGCACTGTGCCCAGTTCTGGGCTCCTCAAGTACAAAAGAGACATGGAGCTCCTGGAGCAGGTCCAGTGGAGGATGACAAACATGATTAAGGTTCTGGAGACTCTCTCTTCTGAGGTAAGGCTGAGAAAACTGGGCCTGTTCAGCCTCAAGAAGAGACAACTGAGAGGGAACCTCATGAATGTCTATAAGTACCTGAAGGGAGGGTGTCAAGAGGATGGACCAGACTCCTCTTGGTGGTGCCAAGAAATGGGACAAAAGGCAATGAACAGAAAATGATGCACAGGAAGTTCCACCTGAATATGAGGAAGAATTTTCTGTGCAGTTACCCACATGCTGGAAAAGTTTGTTGAGAAAGAGAGCAGAGTTTCTCTGACTGGAGGTATTCAAGAACTGCCTGGACACAATCCTGTGTCACGTGCTTGGGGCAAGGAGGTTGGACTAGGTGACCCAGTGTGGTCCCTTCTAACTTGACCCATTCTGTGGTTTGTGAGAGCATGGTAACTGGGCAAATAAATATGAGAGGAAATAACAATGAACTATCATGATCTACCTGTCAATGCTTTCATAAATCAGATGGAGACATGAATACGGGGGAAAAATGAACAGACAGAAGACTCATCAAAAAAGTTCACATTACCTTAAGTGGATGTCAAACTGAAATTTAGCTAATAATCAGTTATTGTGGCAAGTCAGTATGTAGTATAAAGCAGATGAACCCCAGATAAGTGACAAGTTTGAACCTTCTTGCTCCAGTAAGGATTTTCAAAATGTGATTAATTTTAGACTCCAAAGACTCACAATTTCTTAAGGTGATCAGACTATTTAACTTTTTGGTCAAAGGAATGACTGAAAATATTAGATTAGATAAATTTAGGTTAGATTAGATAGTTCAGAAATAAATAGTTAAAACAAAACTCATCATGCCCATCATGTTATAGTTTCTTTCTGTGCTGGTTCTAGTTGAGGGGCAAAAAGCCTGTTACAGCCTCCACTTATGTTAGGATCTGGAAAGGCTAAAGCAGCTTTGTGTGAACACATTAGTTCCTCACATTGCTCCCTGTTATGAAAAGCACAGGGTCCCCCCATCTCTTGTTTTCAGCACTCCTATCCAGCAGGTCTGTCCTTATGGAATCACCAAATTTGCTCTCTGGCTCTCCCCAGAAAGCCGGAATATTTGGACACATGCCCACATGAAAGTAGAACAAAAGGTGGTGGGCATTGCCTGAGTTGGAAGGGACTGAGAGACAACTGAAAGCACAAAGTGGGAGATAAGGATAGGCTTTCCTGTGTGGCTTGGACAGTAAGCATACCAGGCTGCTCTGAAGAATGTTTTTCATGTGTACTCTGACACCTGACCTGGCTGACCTTGTATTGAAGGCAACAGCTTTGAGCCACTCACATGGAGCTGTAAGTGCTCTTTGATCTGCAGCACATGAGCCCAAACGTAGGGAACAATTGAGGGCAGGGCAAAGGGAGACATGCGAGCTGGGAACAGTGGGAACTGTACGGCCTGCAAACAAATAACACACCTTCCCTCTTCGCTTTTCACTGTGTCTGTGTGAAAGACTGTGGGACAGAGGTAGTGGTCAATCAGAAATGAGGCAGAAAGCCAGGCTGCGCTGGCTGGGAGGTAAGGGGAACAGAGTGTACATGCAGGATGTGAAACAGCAGCAGATGTTCATTTCCATGTGACCCCAGCAGCAAGGAATCCCATGCTTCTCACTTGCACTGCAGGAAAGTAGTTGCTAGGTAAATTTGTGTTGCATGAAAATCCTCAGTCCAAAATTCATCCAGCTTCCTTAAAACGGTGGACACAAGCAAGCTGTATCAGTTTTGAAGTACATCTTGGCCAATCCATCCATCAGGACAAACAGCTTACACCCAAGGAGGGAGGCCTGTCCCGTTGACACCATTCCAGAGGAGTCAGTCCTACCGGCCAATGTGACGCTCCTGTTGAGGCAGCACAGCTCTCCACATGCCATGGGATGTCTGAACAGGAGCGATGTCCAGGTCTGTATCCTTACACAGGTGGGCATGTTGCTGCAGTGAGACATATGCTGGCAGACAACAACACCAGCACAGACAACTGCTCTCCCTCTGGGACATCCATACTGCATGGAGGGACGTGAAGGGGTCAGGTAAAGCCAAGACAACCTCCTGGTCTGAACTGTTTCCCCACGTCAATCACTGTAAAGACATGGATGGTGGTCAGGAAAGACTGCCTCAAGATTGATTAGGTGGGATTGCCCTTACAGGACAGTATAGATACTATACTGTGAGTACTTCACAACTGCAGTCTTTAAGGAACAGAGTAAGATAATAAGTCTTGAGCTCTTACTCCCACTTCAACATTTATGCAGTCACAATTTACAATTTCTCCCCTTACATGCACTCACACAAGTACACAGCATTAAATTATTCATACACATAACAAGTATTAAAAAAAAACAAAGAGAAGAAAACCTGTTAATGATCACATTTTTTCTTTTAGAGCCTTCCAAGAGTGCTCTCAGTACCAATATCACACCTTTTTTTCCTGAACTGTCACTTCATCAGCTTCCTTTCTCTTCTTTTTTGCCAGACTTAATCACATCTCCCATGTGTTGCAACTAAAATCCAAATATTTCTAGTGCCTCATGGGTTTTTTCCAACTTCAATAAGTGAAACAAGAAACTATCTTAAGAAAGAGATGAACCTTTTCTTCAATGTAGATTTTGACATTTTTTTCTATTTATTTCTTAATATAGTGATAAATGAAAGATGATCAAGGGCAGCAGCCAAACCTATGAAAATTACCCAAATTTTTTGGTCAGACATGACCATCACAGTTAAGTTGCTGCACAATATTATTTTCACCTCTCCATATAAAAGGCAAGATTTGACAAAGTGCAGAAAACCAATAGAAACTTGTGAGATTACTGATATGCTGTAAATTAATAATTTAGTGAGTGTTATCAGGTCTTAGACTGTTGGCTCCTTAGAGCCAGCACCATGTATTTATCTTTTGTGGAAGAATGAGTTTTGGGGAATTCTGAGAAGCTATTTAAATGAAAATAAATTATAATGGGCCAAATTGTGAAGTCTTTTTAGGCTTTGATCTTGACAAATATAATCCCATGATCTTCAGTGGTGTTTTAGATAAAGCACTTTCAGATTTGGGCTCAATAACAATAGCAATGAGAAATATTAAGATGAGATAAATAATCTTCTTACTTTTGCCTACCCCTAGTACATCCATCAGTGATCAGATTACTCATGTGTATCTGCTCTCTATTTCAAAAGACTGATGTTCTGGCTCATAATATAGAAAACTTTTAATTCTATTCACCCCATCAAATAATACTGCTCAAGAAAAAAGAGAGCTAAAGTCAGCACAGTATAAAATGAAAACTCTAATTTTAATTAAGGAGTAATCCTTGATAAGCAGGAAAGCCACTAGCCTATGACATTTGAGTTTAAATCGTGTCTCTAAGAGGAAGCCTGAAGCCTCTAACTTATTATGAAAGTTAAAATTCTGGGTTTTCCTTTATATTTTATTAGTACTTTGTGCACATAATATCTATGGTCCAAATTTTGACACGTCTCTTTTCATAAAGGTAGTGTTGGAAACGGGGAAAGCTGAGAAGAAAGTTCATCTGTATGATATTCAGTCCCAGATGCAGAGTCCCCTGACAAGTTTTGTTCACAACTTTCCTGTTTCTCTTATTTGTCACATGTGGAAGTAGGTGGAACATTTCAAGTAAGTTTTTTTTGCAGTGGTGCATCGATTTTGCTCACTTTTAAAGAGGAAGTATTATTTGCCAGGACCCAGGGATTTGCTTTCTGCTCTTCTCCAGCTAGGGAATAAAAGGCACTTTCAACCTGTAAGAGGTGTGGCTGCCTCTTGGGAAAGTGTTTAAAGACTGTTTTCTTCCCCAATGCAGATGATGTGAGACAAAGAGAGTGTGCATGTGAGAAGGAGTTAATTTATGTTGCTACAAATTAGAATTTAAATCATTGGATACATGCACTGTTTTTACCTAATATTATAATGGCAGTTGGAGCCAGGACTAAGATTTTGAAAATATCTCTGGGCCGCCAACGTGAAAACAAAAAAAAGGAATTATGTGGCAGTTATAGTCAAACAAAAAAATATTTCACATTCCTTCTGCCTTTAAATACAGATCACAACTCCCAGACCTCCCTCATTTTCAGAGAACCAGGACACTCGTACCCAAGCAAGTAGTGAATTCTGAGAGCCTGTCTTGAGGATCTTGCTGTAGACTGGCTGCTAGTTTCAGCGCCTTCTTCTGAGAAGGACAAAACAGGAGCTGTCCACTAAGCCTTGGTGAGACAGGGGAGGAAATGAATTTGAGCTGTAGTGTCACAGGGGTCTAACACTTCTATTAGGGAGCCAGAACATCTTACAGGTACAGGCTCAGTCAAAATTATATTAGTTTGGAATCTATCATCCAGAAAAGGCAAAATTGAATAGTTCATGTAATGTATTTTACCCCCATTCACTGCAACAAAATATAGAGTGTGAAATGGTTCTTACCACAACCCACAACTGATGAGAAGGGCAAAGTGCATTCCTTTTTTCTCTCATCTTATTAAGGGAACACACAGCATATACATGCTTCCTCTGCTTGTAAGAAAGACCTAGTTCTCCTAAACCTTTTTACCATAAGTCCTTCTCATAACACCCTCTTACGAACCGGGACCTTCCCCTTTTGCAGGACTATAAAAGACACTTGCTGAATCACAGACTGTCCCTAAGCGGGATAAATATATTCTGAATCTGAAATTTCAGACAAATCTATTTATCTGAATTACTGGAAATGTTCTTTGGAAACAAATGTGTCAGTTCTTCTACTTACTTTAAGATTCCTTATCATAATCAAAAGTACAAAACCAGAGATTCCCCTCCACATATGCTAGAGAAACAAATCCTGATTTTACAGATGCTTCTGGTGAGAGTGAAATTGATGCTAACATAGATTATGTGCTGAATAAGCCTGGATGGAATGACAGTTTTCTTCACTAACAATTGTTTGAAAATAATCTTAATGAAAAATAAATTCTTTAAAGACAAGTTGCAAACACTGTAACCATGTGAAAGCAGTATAGCTGTATAACATAATTGTCTCCCTCTGTTAGAATGGTAACCAAATCTTGACATTGATTGACTTGCATGTTAGTCACATTTTTACAGGTATTTTAAATAGCGACTCAAAATTTTCACCTCGTCATTTCCATTCATATACTAATTTCCATTTTCTGGTGTAATTTTTCATGTCATTATCACTCTATGTGTTTTGTCTTTATACACTGCCTGGACTGCATTTCTTCCTTTCATTCTGCTTCCTTTGATACCCTAACAGCTGGGTTTAAGAAAGTCGCATTTATTTACTGTCACTACAGGCAAGGAAATTAGCACCTTGATGGGAGGCGTACTGCATGGAGCATATAGGCATTACAGAGTTCTTAAACACATTATACTTCACTGTGATTAAAAAAATTTAAACGAAGCATCAGCCTCTTTACTTCCTTTTCTCCCTACACTGCCTTTGCAGAATGACAGCCATAGAAATGTGCATTATGAAAAGCAGCTCAAGCCTCATCCTTGATATTGTCAGATGAAGGACAGTGGCAATAATGAACTTTCTCTTCCATACATTATTTGAGGCCAGAGGAAGAATGCACTAGTCAACCTAATGTATTTTCCATCAATTTGCCACTGCAGCAACAATAGTTACTTCTGAAATATTCAAGGGTAAGCGGCACCTAGAGCTTAAGGGTTGGGTCATGAGCAAAGCTGGGGGCTGAAGAGGAAAGAAAGACTCTAGGTTCCCACCTTCAGGGAACAGCAATCTGTGAGAGACTAAAATGGTAATGGTTATGGTTAATGACTCAAAAAATCAACCATGTACAAAAGAGGGGGTGCTTTGCTGAGGCTAGGTTTGCAACCAAAAAGAAGGAGAAGACTTTTTGGATGTGTGGTGGGGAAACCTCTGATCTGCATAAGAAAAGCCCAGGTGCAGAGGCTGGGCCCCTCCACCACTGGAGGACGACCATGAAAAACCAATTTTTGTATAGCAACAACCTGGGTTTTGAGCCAGATAAGGGAGAAGACCTACAAGAAGCAGGTCCCACTAGGTGAGATAATGCTTTTTATCAAGCCTATGTCCCCCCTTGCACAACTGGATCAGGTGTGAAAGCTCCTGTCCAGGGAAGTACCGGGACACTCACACATAGGCCTGAGGGCATCCATCCTTTCTGATGGGACACAACTGCCTCAGTTATGCTGATGTATGAGGCAGTTGTATCACCTTAGAAGGTGTCATAGACCATCAAAGGGCCCCAGAGTGCCACCAGACTAACTTCTGGGGCCTTTCACCAGAGGACTCTGCATGATCCACAGTGTTGCCTCAGACAGTGTAAAACTTCCCCCCAGGGGACCTACATGGGTGTTCCCAAGTAAACCCAAACATATATTAAACCATTGAATGCTATGTTTCATGGCCTTCTGCTACCCCAGATGGATCCAGACTGTGACCATCACTTCGACCAGCAGACATGGAAATTGTAATAATCAAATCTTGTCACTGGATCCATGGATACACGGATGGTGACATCTTTTTACCCTTATCCTTTCTTTTTCTTTCTTTCTTTTCTTTACTTGCTTTTATATTGATATAATTCTACAAAAAATATACTGGCTACATACCTCCTTTCCATTGCAACCAAATTGTTCTAAAATAAACCCTACATGCACATATACACTGAATTACAGGTGTTAATGTACCTATGTACATATGTATAAAACACTAGTCATTCAGTGTCATTTCGCTCTAATCTGCCCCAAGGGATCTATTAACCCTCTCCCTCAGGATCAGATCGTAACACAATCTGTATAAAGAAGCATCTAGGAGATGTAAGAGTGGGATTTACTTCTTGTGAAGCTTGGGGAGAAGGCACTGGAACCAGTCAGACTCCTCCAATATGCTACACAGAAAAGGAAAGTAGCTCTTCCTCATAAGACCCCTGGAGAAACGTAGTTACCCACAGCTTCCAGAGGACAAACCCATTCCACGTGGTAGATACTAGCTTTGCAAATTTCATCCCCCTGTTTGCAGTAAGATAGATTTTTAAGAATATTTTAGAGATACTTCCCAAACACACAATGAGAATTTTTCTTTCCAGTCTTATGACCTTTGAAAATCCACAGTCCATTCTTCCAGACATGCAGAGAAACATATTCAGTTATGAAATGCTGTTGACTGTTAACTGATGTTGCACTCACACTACCTAATTTTAGGCATCTGAGTAGGTGTTTGTGTTCAGAGACGTGTCTTTATGATTCCTTATGTAGTCAAATCAAAACACTTCCCCACAAAAATGATCCAGAGCAGAAATCTGCTCCAGCTGCTCTGAGTTTCCTTACATAAACCTCTCTCCACAGACCACAGAAAGAGCTTAAGGAAACTAGTCTCCTAATGCAGGCACTAGGGATACATCCTGGAAAATAAATCTGTTTAATATGCATGCTTCATGGATAAATAAGGCAGAAAATGGCATGTCTGGTAGCTGAAAGAAAGTAAACAGGTGAATATTAGAGAAGTATAGCAAATTTTATAACTTTAGAAGAGACCTCTATCAAGGGTCAAAATAACTCAAATCCAGCACTCCACATGACCCCTCATTATTTCTAAAAGGAGCATAAAATGCTGGAGGACTCAGAGTCGAGGATACTCCGTAATCAGGAGTTTGCACTGGTTATTAAATCTATCCTTGATTTTGCACTTGGTATTTCAAGTCCAGGGTTGCTATTGGCATTACTTTTCAACAAATGCATAAAAATTGTGCTTTGGAGTATTGGGATGCCTCAAGAGTCAAGAAACCTCTTGCTTTCTTTTCACATATAAAAATAAAGTATAATTGGACCTACTGTCTCTATATCTGAACTCTAAACTGTACTATATATGAACAAGTACATCAACGAGTCTTTCTGCAAGAGATTAGTGCAAGCCAGGCCTTCTGAAGATAATGCTCCACTCTTGTAGATTGTTTACTAAATCACTTAAACAGCTCCAGAAATGTCACACAAGAGACCTGCTTAAAATTAAGCACATCTTCAAAACCATTCAACTTAACTGGGGTCTTCTGCTCTCTTCTGGTTCATCCATCTGCAATTTGACATCTGTCATTGCTTGTTCTTTGTTAGTCACCTGTGAGGCTTTTTCACTTGGTCTTGAGATGGGCTGTTGTGCTTCACATGGAGAGCTTTATAAACATCAGGAAGGATTTAAGCATGCAGTGAAGAGGATGAGGAATTTAAAAACAATGTAAAAGAAGATACATGGCAAACTAGCATTTAGGTATACACCTAAGGAAGGGACTTCCTACACTACCTAAACACTGTCATGAGAATACATTTAGAAGCTGGCAATTACTTGACATTGTAGGCTGTTAAAACTGTTAAAATTAGTAGAACATTAATACTCCATTTCCTGTCATTTCACAGTAGAGTCTCAATCTCTATTCCTCTGTGTCTTTCTCACGTCTTACTTTCACAAAATCAGTCAGGTTGAAAGGGGCTGCAATCCAACTTTCCTGCTCAAGCAGAGTCATTCCAGAGCACACCGCACAAGATTGTGTCCAGACTGTTCTTGGATATCTCCAGTGAGGGAGACTCCACAACCTCTTTGGGCAACCAGTTCCAATGCTTGGTCACCTGCACAGGAGAGAAATTCTTCCTCATATTCAAGTGGAACTTCCAGTACATCAGCTTCTGTCCGTTGCCTTTTGTCCTATTACTCAGCAGCACTGAGAAGAGCCTGGCTCCACCCTCTTGACACCCTCCCTCCAGATACTTATAGATATTCATGAGGTCCCATCTCAGTCACCTCTTAATGAGGCTGAACTTATCCAACTCTAAGCTTTTCCTCACAAGAGAGAGTCTCCAGTCCCTTGACCAACATAGGCCAGGATACCACTGACCTTCTTGGCAACAAGGGCACTGCTGGCTCATGAACATTTAGTTGTCCACCAGGTTCTTCACAGAGCTGCTTTCCAGCATGTTGGCCCCCAGCCTTTGCTCGTGCCTGGGTTGTTCCTTCCCAGATACAGGACACTGCATTTGCCTTTGCTGAATTTCAGAAGGTTCCTCTCTGTCCATCTCTGCAGCCTGCCGAGATCCTTCTGAAGGGCTGCACAGCCCTCAGGGTATCAGCCACTGCTCCCAGCTTTATATTGTCAGGGAACTTGCTGAGGAGGCTTCTTCCCTTGACCCAAGTTATTGATAGAGAAGATAAACAAGACCGGGCACAGTATTGAACCTTGGTGGACACCACTAGTGACAGGCCTCCACTCTAAACCCTGTGCATTGATTTTTACCCTCCAGGACCTGCCGTTCAGCCTGTCCTCAATCCACCTCACTGTCCACTCATCCAATCTACACTTCTTGAGTTTCCCTACGATGATTTTATGAGAGACATTGTCAAAGGCCATGAAGAACTCAAGGTAGACAATATCCAGTGCTTTCCCTTCATCCATTCAGGTAGGTGTTTCATTGTAGAAGGCAATAATGTTGGTTAAATGTATGAACATATTGTCTTCCATGCAGGTAAAGATGGCCTCCTGAATGAGATGCTCCGTCACCGTTCCAGGGATTGAAGTGGGACTGACTGGCTGATAGTTCAGTGGTCTTCCTTGTTGAAGACTGGAATGACATTTGCTTTCTTCAAGTACTCAGGCAATTCTCCTGGTTCCCATGATCTCTCAAAAATTATCATGAAGCTATGGTGTCTGCCAGCTCTCTCAACACTCATGGATGCATCCAGTTAGGGCCCATGCAGTTGTGGATGTCAAGTTTTTTTAGGTGTTTTCTCAACCAGTCCACCTTGACCAAGAAAAAATCTGCTTTCCAACATTCCTTTACCCTGGTCTACTGGGTCAGAGACCCCTGAGTGCTGGTATTGCTAATGCTGAAATGATTTTTGCTTGTATTCTTCATATACATCTATTTGTAGGTTAATATATAGTTATAGTTTCCTAACTTCAGGGCCTCGCTACTTCTCCTATGACATAAACAAATTCCTGAGGGCCATGCCTGGTCTAAGCTTCTTCTGAGACCCAAGGACAATACACCATCCCAGTATATTCTCTCATAACAACAGGTGTCTTCCAGAGGCTCTTCTCCTAACAGTTGGTGAAGAGAGACACAACTAACACCTTCCGAAGATACCTTTCTCATAACAATTAATACCTTTCGGAAAACTTTCTCATAATACATGCTGTTGAGCGAATTGGAGGATCATGTCAATTGCTTCCTCATTTGTGTACTTGATTGGAGATTTTAGTTAGTTGTGCTATTTATTAAACTTATAAAACAGTACTTGTTGTATGTCACATGTGCATCTTCTGCGGACATTCTTAGCGTGTTGTGCACCATGAAGGACCCTCATGAAACAGTAACCGTATTTCATCACCTAACCTTGTCCAGTTCTGATTTTTAAGGGGCCAAATCAGCGTCATTTCCAGTGAAGATCAATGCAAAATAACTCTGCCTTCTCTGGGTCCTCTGTTACCTCTCCATTTATTAATGGGTCCACATGATCATTTGTTCTCCTTTTGTTATTTATGTGTTTGAAAAAGCCCTTTTGGTTATCCTTGACATCCTTAGCTAGGTTTAATTCTAGATGGGCGTTAGCCTTTCCAGTCTCATTTCTACTTATTCTGCTCACCTCTGTATATTCGCTCCAAATGGCCTGACCTCACTTCCATCTCCTGTGAATTTTTACAGTTGAGCAGTGACAGGAGTTCTTTATTCATGCACAAAGGTTTCTTGTGCCTTTGACCCGATTTCTTTCTCATTAGAATGCATTATTCTTGAGCCTGGAGGAAGTGAGCCTTGTACATCAGCCAACTCACCTGGGCACCTCTTCCCTTCAGGGCCTGCTTCCAGAGATTCTTCTAATAAGATTCCTAAAGAGACTAAAGTTCGTTCTCCTGAAGTGCATGGTCATAATTTTGTTTGCTGTCCTGCTGCCTCTTTATTCAGTACTGAACTCTACAATCTCATGGTCACTAGAGCCAGGGCTGGTCCCAAGCTTCACATTCCCAACAAGGGGGAACAAACCTTCCCTGTTGGTTTGCATGAGGTCCAGGAACACACCATTGCTTGTGGGATCCTCCACTACCCATGACAGGGGTAGTGGATAGTACTATCAATGCTTTCCAGGAACCTCCTGGACAGTTTGTGCTTGGCTATGTGGTTTCTCCAGAACGAGTCAGATTAGTTAAAGTCCCCCACAGGAACCAGGGCCTGTGACTCCGAGACTGCTTCCAGTTGTCCGTAGAAGGCCTCACCCACTTCCTCCTCTTCAGCAGCCTGTAGCACACACCCACAGCAATGCCACCCTTACTAGTCTGCCCTTTTATCCTACCCCATAAGTTCTTGCTCATCATCCTCACCAAGGCAGAGCTTGATACATTCCATGCATTTCCTCACACAGAGGGCACCTCCACCACCACTTGTTCCTGGTCTGTCTCTCCTAAAGAGCATGTAACCCTTCATGGCAACATCCCAGTCATGCGTTATCCCATCATGTCTCTGTAATTGCAATGACTGCACACAGATCTCTTGTTCCTCCTGTTTGTTCCCCATACTGTGTGCATTGGTGTACAGGCACTTTATAAAGTATTTGATGGAGACAATATCCCAGTGGGGGTGCAAAGGGCTACCCATAGTCCTCTCTAGTGGTTGCATCTTTGTCTGCTTGTGCTTAATCAAGGTATTCCCTCTTAAGCCTTTCGTCGCTACTTGGAGATTTTTTCCAATGTTTACCTGCTGGCTTCTGTTAGGAGTCCTTGGCACGTCTCTGTAAGACTGCAAGTATGCTCCAGTGTGGCTGGTACATCTCAGAGGGCCCTCAAAGTGCCCTATCCCTCTAATTTTTCCATACTTTCCCACACCTTGCCAGGGACAAGCCTGATATTGTTCTTTTTCCCCATCATATCTAGTTGTACTTTCTAAAACGGTACAGTACGAAATTATTGCAGTCCTTGATCTCTTGACTAAACACAGGAAGGACCTCTCCTTTTCAAAAGATCTTGATATATTTTCACAACATAGAAGGATTCTGTCAGCAATTTAAAATCATTTTGGTGTATTACAAGGGCACATACTGTACTTCATTAACAGGATTGCTAAGAACTAATGAAATATTTCAGAGAAAACTGCAGGATATTTAGAGTCATTTCTTCCTGAAAATATCAAAGCCCTTTGGGGAAAATGTAAGCTGATGATATGTGAGGCATTCATTGTTTTCTTATGTGGTGATAAACAAACACTTTAAATTAAGATTCATAACTTTAGGATATTTCATTCTGAATTGTACATGCAAACAAAAGACCCTCAAAATCCAGCTTTCATTTAGATTTCCAGTGTTTTCTTTCAGCCTTTTCCATTTCTAAGGCAGTCCTGCTGGGAACTGACTTGAAGGAAGTGCTCTTGGGACAGGTAGTCAGGTGGATTATCAGTCAGGACAGCATTTAAACAAACAGAGCCATGACAATTAACAGAGGCAGCAAACCCATCCTTATAACCTATAGGAGGGAAGACAGATGAGGGCAACCAACAGTTGCCCAGCAGTGCTCCAACTGCTGACTAATCCTAAGCCTTTCTAGGTGTTTACATTGTCTGCATTATTTGCAGTTTTATATGGCCCTCTAAATTGTCACTGGCTCATGTCTCAGTTTGCCTGACTATAAAATACATTCTTCAATCCACATCTGAAGTTGTTTGAATCAAAGGCCATAATGTTTGTAGTAATGTACACCAATTAACCTCAATGACCATAGCAGCATCCTGAAGATCTATCACAGTAGTTTATCACTGACTGGACTATGTTCCGTTTAGTGACGGGAAACAGCATCTTACTGAGTTTGAAGATCATGACATGAAAACTCTGTTTTTGCATATTGCCTGGCATTGTTGTCAGTGGCAGTGTGGCAATCAGAGCACAAAAAGAAGAGGATTCCGTCTTTTGAAGGAATGAAAAAATAACCACTAACCCCAAAAGAAGGATTATTAGAAAATGCTTTGTGTAAGGAATGTTTCTATTCCTTCAGTAAAACAGTTTTGGTTTTTTTCTTCACAGCTGCAAAATGATACCGAAGTCTAATAAAATAATAAACTTGTGGTGTCATATTTTCCTTTGATTGACCATGATGCAAATTTGCTACAATCCCATTGACTTCAATAACAATGTTTTCATGAGTTAATGTATATTTACACCAGTGTAACTAGGAGCACAACTTAACAACATAACAAAGGATTTACTAGTACAGAGGGCATAAGTACAGCTGTTCAGTGGGAATATCCCATCCTGTGGAAACAGCACAGATAGTGAGCTGAGGTCTGGTGAGGGAAAGAATAGGGAAGCCTGTCCAGTACTGATGGCCCTGGGGTGGTATTTTGCTGATGAATTTTGCCTCATGCTTTCTTCATAAATATGATCTCTGTATCTACCTCATTTCTCCATATGTGTTGTAAGACTAGCAGTTTATTTTTATTATTCTGTTAATATCTGGGGAGAGAGTTTGGGACCCAGTCTTGATCAGTAGTGATTCAGAAGACAAAGGTATATGGTGTAACAGTACAGCCTAAGGAAAAAGTGACACAATAGGTTTGCAGGATGGAACACAGGGACTGCCACAGCATCCAGCATAGCAAAGACAGCATTCACCTGAGATACTCAGTGTCACATGATTATGAATATTAAGTTGTCAGAGGAGAAGGTTAAAGGAAAAGATAGAAACAGAAGATTTCTAGCAGAGGTGAAAATAAGCAAATCAGATACTGAAATGCAAGTACAGCAGAACTTCAGCTTCTCTGGTTCTCCCTACATTGAGCTGTTAGCTTGCTATGAATATTCATGCCAATCAAGTTCTGAAGACTAATGTACGACATAAAATATGCTAAGGTGTACACTTAATTCCTCCTTGAAGGAAAGAGGTCCATAAACTTCAACAGCTTGAAAACATCCAAACCAACAGGAAGACCCTGAAATAAAAATGCAACTCAGTTATTAAATAAAATAATTCACAAGTCCAGACATCTCTAGAGATCATCATCATTAGCCCCTGTTCTGAGGAGGATCAAGGATGCCCTAACTAATTTTCAGTTGGGTTTTGAATATCTGTAAGGATGGAGAACACACAGCCTCTCTGGGCGACATGCTTCAGTGCTCAATCAACATCACAATTAGAAAAGTGTTTTCTTCTGTTTGAATGGAATTTCCTGTAATTTAGTTTGTGCTTCTTGGCCTTAAATATGAGTTAAGTAAATAAGTAAGTAGTAATTGAATGAGGCAAAAGAGTCATGCAGATTTTGGAAAATGAAGTGAATGGCATGCATATGAATAGACTAATATATGTGGATATTGAAAAACAGGAGCCCAGTATGCAGGCTAACAGTAATTGGTTTACTTAATTTACTCTTTCTTGTACATTTCTAACTCTCTTAACTCCCATATGAGTTGGTGAGCTATTATGTAGAGGCTGCCTATTAGATATAAAGCCTTACAAGCTCATTGTTGATAATGTCAATGTCATGAAGAAAATTCAGGCCAGTTCCAATACGTGGTACAAAGCTATCTAAAATTGTAAGTGTGGGCGTTTCAAGCGTGGGTCTTGCCTCATTTGAAATTGAAATATGTTTGCAGTGCTTGAATGTGGGAAGATTAATTAACACCTCTGTTTCAAAATAAGAAGTAGAAACCCATCACAAGGAACAGGGAAAGTGACACTGTCGACAGCAAGGAAGAAAGGGATTTTTACCTGGAAAACAGTGCAGAAAAGAAAAAAATGCATCCATCTCTCTAACCTAAAGGGAAGGAAAATGCCGTTTGATACCAGCTTAGTTTTTCAAAACAATTTTATGGTCACATTTTTCATAATTGCCCAATAAGAGCAAACTAAGATATTGAATTAATTCTCAGGAAGTTGCTGATTTAATAATACTTCCAGGCATCTGCTTTCCAAGATTCCAGCTCTTGAGACCTCCAAGAAAGTTAAAGGAAATTAGAAGGCAAACAAACAAACAAGTGCCCATGCATAATATGAGACATTTCATTCTGATGTATTTCGGTGAAAATGTGGCATACATCAAGCAGTCCTAGGTGTCATTTGAAAGTAGCTGTCTGCTGCAGTTTAGGAAATAGAAGATGCTTATTTCCCTATTTCATCTTTTTCCTATGATCCTCTACTGGTTGGGAACAGCTCCCTTTGATAACTCATATGGGGTCACTCACAGATGTTTCTTTTATTCTTTATAAAAGCAATCTCAAGACATTGGTAGTTGATACACCCTTCATTTACTATCAAAGAGTCTTAATATAATGTACTAAAATGACATTGAAAAGGGTCATCTTTTAGTGGGATTAATTTGTTAATGCAATTTGTAGATAGTAAGGTAGGTACCTATAACATGTCATACAAAAACAAGATGAAAGAGAAATATTCAAATCCTTGAAACCCCTGTTATCCCACAGGTGATTCTCTGTTTTGCTTCAGGTAGTTCAGTAACACTAAAGCCTTGTATTAAATCACAGAGGGACAATATGAAACATTCTAAACTGTAATTTATCACAGAAGGTGAGCAGTTTATGTAAAAAAACTAAACAAACCAACAAAACAAAAAAAACCCCAAAACCAACTACCCACAAAACAAACCAAAACAAAACCCAACAAAATAAATAAAATACTCCACATCCCCCCAGTTAAAAAACCCCAACCAACTAACCAAACAAAACCCTCAAAAACCCCGCAAGAAAAATTAAACACCAAAGCTCTGTTTGGAGATGTGATTTTGCAAGAGGTAAAGATATTCTTGTCATAAGAATTTTCCTCATAGAAATGTCTGCATAAGTCCTGTTTCATTTTCCCTCCTGGCTGGATACCTACCTTCTGCTTTCTATGAATGTTCAGGAAAAGAACCTCTAAGTGCCAATTTTGCATGCACACCTTAACAGTAAAAAAGTCTGCCCTTGAAAATGAGCTAGTTTTCCCCTAAAAACAAATTTTTTTTAAGGAAGTTCACAAAAACCTTAGTGATATTTGCTACATAAATGAGTTAACTCTGAATTTTGCAAAGCATATGAAAAATCTGGAGTCTCAAATAATTTTACAGGCAATATTTTATATTTCATTTTAATCTCTTGATAAGAAAAGGCATATTGTGTATGTATTGTGCACAGAATCTCTCTGAATTCAATGTTATGTTTCTTCATTTTAATCTCTTGATAAGAAAAGGCATATTGTGTATGTATTGTGCACAGAATCTCTCTGAATTCAATGTTATGTTTCTTCATTTTAATCTCTTGATAAGAAAAGGCATATTGTGTATGTATTGTGCACAGAATCTCTCTGAATTCAATGTTATGTTTCTTCATTTTAATCTCTTGATAAGAAAAGGCATATTGTGTATGTATTGTGCACAGAATCTCTCTGAATTCAATGTTATGTTTCTTTTACAGCTAATATAAGCCCTACAGGGGGAATTTAGCTCAGTCAAAGTCAAGCTGCCTTCTGTCAGTGCTCACATCTTCAACAACTCCTGAAATTGAGCATGTTTTGTAGTATCTTCATAGTGTTGATGTCGAACAAAGTAAATAAAATCAGTTTGATTCTCCTAAATTCAGATTAATCTGCAAAGCACAAGAAAATAAAAACATTATTTTCACTCTCAGTCTGAGCAGATATGATGGCAGTTGCCAGGGGAAAGCAAGTGTCACGCACATGCATAAACTAACCACAGCAAGAAGCTGTAATATTTTTTACCAAGTCTGCTTCCTTTGCAGGAGTGTCTTTTTTCAAGTATGCTTTGGGAAGAGGAAGGGTTGAAGGAGGAAAAAACTAAAAGACCTGAATTGATTAGAAAGAAGAATTATTAATGTGATATCTTAGGACGATAAATGGTGAAAGGAGCCCCTAAGATTGAGTTCTCATTTTGAGAGTTATTCATCGGTTGTGAAGAGCTGTTCTGTAAAATTGTATGCATTGAAACTTAGTTATCCACAGGACAAAATCTGTGTGTGCCTATACAGCTTTCTGTAAGATTTAGCTGGAAGGCAGCATTTATCTGGAAACAGGTATCTAGCAAAGCCTTTGGAATGGTCAAGTTCCTCAATTCCTTGTGGGCTCACAACAATACATTTTCTAATGACCACGTAAATAATTAAATTTCACAGGTTTGGGGGTTATACCTCATTTCTAGGAACATAAAGACCTGTATGGTTTGAATTGAGACTTTGGTTGAGGATGTCAATATTTGTCAGATCAGGGAGAGGTGTGTAACCATCACACAAGAATATTGCATTTCACCAGACACAGGCAGAGTCTTGCAGGTAGGAATGTACTGGTGCTGAATAATGTTCTTAATCAAGACGAACTGGAAGAACAGCCATACCAAGGTAGAGAGAAAAAAGGAAATAATGTTTCTGGTATCCAAGATATGAAATTAAGTCATTAATTTTTTTTAATTCAATACATATTATTCTAAAGAAGAGAAGCCTGGCAACATACTGAACACCAGAAGGAATGTCATGTGATACAAAGTGAGAGAAGACTAATTAGTTTCATTTTTGGAGGATTATTATCAGAAGCTGTGATTGTGTGATTGATTTCTTATTTCAAGTCTTAAAATATTACAAGATCTTTTTGTTTCTGTTTTTTTTTTTTTTTTGTTTGGTTGGTTTGTTTTGTTTTACTCTTTGGCTTGGTTTGGGTTTCTTTGTGCAAGAATGGCAATTGTGCGCATGTGACTAAAAGGAAGAGATATTTTGTAAAATCAAATGTAATATTCGCATACATGTGTATATTATATAGTAGCCATAGCAGCACAGAAAAGTACTCCTCACAATATATATATTTTCAAACTGTCCAAATGTTTCAAGATATCATCTCCTTTTTGAAAAGAAAAGGAGAAAAGGCCTTCTAAAAATCTGTTAACTTACTTCAGAGATCATAACAAAGCTTATAGTGGTATGAGGGCTGGATTTGTACATGTAAGTGGTGATGATTTTTTAAACATTTGTTATATATCACATAGAATGCATATCAAGTAAATCTTACAGTTGATCTCGGAAAACAATATTTACCTCCTTTAATTGGTTAGAGTATTGTAGCACTACCCAGACAAAACTGGTTCATACAAATGCAGTACTAATGGAGCTTTTTGTACTTCTGAGATATCCTTTGTCTCTGAAGAACTGCTGAAATTATTTGGCTTTTCTGGTGGACAACCTTATTTCCTGATAAAGGGTCCATACAATCTGAAATATCAGTAATTGCCATCAGCAGCATGATCCACCTGCTGGTTGTTCTCATGTTCTTCAGTGGGCCAGCTCTTGGGTACATGAGATCTACATGATGTACTTTCACAACTGGCTTCTCCACCTGGGCAGCAATATCTTGCTACAAGTGGCAGCACAGATGGATTTACAATTAATGTTTATAACAATCTGGGTTTAACATATTCTAGTCAGATCTATTACTATCTCAACCCTTTGGGCTGCACATTGAGTGCCGAACAGGTCTGCTATGGTCTAAGCTCAGCTGAAAACTAAGCACCACAGAGTTACTTGGTCATGCACCCCATACCAGTGGAATGGTAAGGAGAATCAAAAGTAAAACTTGTAGGTTGAGGTAAGAAAAGTGTCCCTGTTGGTCCCCCTTAAGGATATCTCTCCCAGTTCATATACTGTGGGTGATGTTCTGTGGTGTGGAATATCCCTTTGGCCAGTTTGGGTCATCTGTTCGGGCCACGCTCCCTACAAGTTCTCTGAGTCCCTTCTAACTGGTGGAGCATGTCACAGAGAAAACCTCCTTGCTTTAGGATGAACATTACTTAGCAACAATCAAAACATCAGTGTGTTATCAATATTATCCTCCTACTGAATCCAAAACGTAGCACTGTATCACATACTTAGAAGAAATAAAAGATGAAATCAGAACAAGGATCTAGAAAGTATTTAAAGCAAAGAAAGATGTGAGATACCTCAAAAGCACAAATGGCACGAACTTCACTTCCTCACCCGTATTTTTGTTCTCAGTCAATGTTATACATTCATTGTCTTTTTCTATCTATCTTAGTTGAAGTAAGTTCACAACTGCATTACAGAGGTGAAAAAATATCCCTCTAATTACCTTTTTATTGTAAGTTAATGAATTGTTTATGGGTTGCTGGTTGGAGGACAGAAGGGACAGGCATAAAATAGTAGCACTCTTCTCCACCCAGCCTTTCCCAAGGAAAGCACGCGGAGTGGGAAGAAAGCACATGCTGGCAGTTAGCTAATTAGATAACAAAGATATTGGTTTGGGATGTTATAAAGGAAAAGACATCATATTTATTTGCAATCTAGTTAAAAAGGGTGTTACATATCCCAGTCAAAAAGGACAGATGCCCTAGGGAAAAAAAGTCAAAAATAATGTGAAGAAGTGAAACAAAGATCTATTAACCTGCAGACAATGGACATATTAGATCTCAGAGGACTAAAATTCTGCATAAGCCTTGGAGACTAACCTCAACATTCCATATTAGATTATATTATTTGATATTAATGAATATTTTATTATGACCATATATTAATGACAGTTGAACTGTAATAAAAAAATGAAAGTAACAAATTGCTTAGTGAAAAACTGTAATCCAAACCTTAGTTGTTTTTTTTAAGGGCTTTTTTTAAAGTCTTGCCATATAAAGGAAACATCATCAGAACTATGGCTTTGAAGACATTTACTTTTTGGACATATCCATACATATAAGAATATTCACTGTTAATGTAGTCAAGAAAGCACTGGCTACAGAGCATCACTGGAGTTATCAATGGTCCTTGAGATCCAGCACCGTGAAACAACAGTGTACTTGTTCCAGCATCCCCTATTACAGGGGTAAACATCCGAATGGATAGGATACAGCCTCATCCATTTGTAGACAAGACCTACTGTGGTTGTTCTTGACTTCAATCTAACGGCTGCTATTTCTAAAAATACTCCTAGGGGGATGTTTTTTGAAGGTTTGGAAAGCAGGACAGAATTAAAATCTGTCTGGAGAAACAATCCACTGCCAAATAACACAGTGCCTGGAGCAATTCACATAAAACTTCTTTCAAATGTCACTTACATTGTTCCAGAGGCCCATAAAGATAAAGTCTGACCTATTTTTCTTTTGTTTTGAAACTTGTTCCCTTTGACATTTCGTTGCTGTTTTAATTGCTGCCTCTCTCTCATTCTTTCCTTGCCCTGGCATTTGTTATTGTGGCATGGTTATGGCTGTGCTTCCACATCTTGAAAGTACCTGCCAGGACTTTGAAATGACCAGGAGCATTGCAGCACGCTCACCTTGCTGGAGATGGCACGGTGTATAGATTAAGATGGATGGAAGTTTACCGTTACCCAGGGGCAACCACCAACGCCATCAACAAAACAAGACAGAGGGCTTTTTGTTCCACCCTTACCTCCACACTTGAACATCTTGAACCTGGGATGCTGTTCCCCGGCTTAGCAAGCCCTGGGACTGTTAGTTCAAGGCACACCACACACATGACAGAAGCCCAGCCTGGATAGGGAAACAGTGACTCCTCGATGTTTCCTTGCCTTTCCCATGATATGGTTGTTCTTCATAATATGGTGACAGTTGAGGAGAGGGAAAAGTAGAGGTCAGCATTTCCACCTCTCTGGGAAGATGTTCTTTGCATACTTGATACTCATATAAAAGCTGACATTGTCTTGAATAGTTCCCTGTGAGCTGCAGAAGAAAGCCAGAGGCATCACTGCTCCCTCATTTTCTCTGCCCAGACCATTATAATGCAAATAATTAATAACAGCATAACAGAGAGGGATCAGGCTCACTGTATGTGCAGCACTGTGGCAAAGGTTGTGTTAGTAGAAATGAAGTAAAGTTACCATACAGAAATAAAAGGATTTAAAAAAATCCTCTGAAAAGACTTTTCAACATTCACTGTCCCATTACAGCTTCTGTGATAATAAATTTTTCTGCCAGAAAGAGAAGCAGGGTCTCCATAATCCCTTTTGTGTACCTTCCTTACCAGTAGGAAGCTACAACATACAAACTCAGCTCTCCTCTGTAAATGATTCCCCACCCAAAACATGCATTCCTGCCTCTGAAAATCTCCAGCTGAATGTTTCTCTGACTCACATGTGAGTCAGTCTCATGTCCAGGGATCTGTCAAAATGGGTCTGCCTTTCATTAAATGTTATTTCATGACCATGGAGAATAATGTGAGACTAAGTTTATACACAGGAGAAAGTAGCAAATATTCACCCAGGTAAAATAAATAAAGAGGTATGTAACACGGCAGAGGACAATTAAACTTTGACTAGAACAAGAAGTTCCCCTTTACTTACAGCACTTCACCTGAGAAGCAAATGAATCCAATGTTAAGATTCAGAAAATCAGTCCATCTCTACTCCTAAATATTAACACCAATTATATGTTCACCCTCCTTGACACAGCAGCTCTCATTTCTAGTAGCAACTATGTGAAGATTTGTAAAAACCATTAACAAAATATTTCACAGGGCTGGAAGCATATTTTCATGTTGTTCAATGAAGGCACAGGTAAGAAGCCTTTCCTTGAGGTCTTATACGTGGCAGAATCTTCAGATTCTGCCTTACAGTGGACTGAGTTGCCTAACACCTAATTTGAGAGTAACATATTTAAGAGAAATCTAGGGTATTTCACAGCGACCAAAAAGCTACTAATCAGTACTGTGAGGCTGAAAATGTTGGCATCTTTTTTCACCTATAGCTAAATAATATCCCAAGCAAGGATTTCAAGAACAGAGAAGAACTAATGGAACATATTGTCTATCCTGTAAGATTTCATAATGATTAACAAAGCAAATGTTTAAATTTGGTTACAGAGAACCCACCACCAGGAATGGAGAATACCTGCTCGAGTGATTTGCTAAGCCATGAACATATTGGCAATGCAGGACCCTACCATGAAAATCCTGACGTATATATGGATAGTATGGAAGGCACAGCGGAGCAATAAAAATATTGAAAATCTCTTGTGATGCTTGAAAACATAATTTACAGCATGTATAGTATCTTTTCTCTAACAACTTGTGTGGAGACAGCACATATGAGCATGTTAAGACGTAATAATCAAGGCCAGAACCAAGTTTCTCTAATGTTTTAAATATTTTAGAAACAAAATACAGCAAACCAAAACCAAACAAAACCACTTCATAACTCATTATCTGGGGAGCACACTGAAAACTTGAAAAGCAACAACAAAGAAGGAAAATAAAGATCTGTGTTATTCATGAGCCCCAGGATGAATAGAGATATTCCTGATAAATCCTCTATTTGATAACAAATAAACAAAAAAGATCCCAAACCCTGACATTGGAAGAGTCAAAAACCAGATCTGTTAATTTTTAAAATATGTAAATAATATGGACTGAAGAACCCAAATGACTGGTACAGATTTTTACAAAGCAAAATGGCCAAGATTAATTGTACTACAGTGATAAGGGCAATATGTCTGTATTTGCTGATGTAGAAGGGTGTATAGGACAATTGTTTTTTCAGTACTCACATTACCGAACTGTGTGTTAAGTCATTTTTCAGAGATTTGGTTACCTCCTTACTAACCCACACAAAGAAAGAACATTAAAAGATAAGCTTAGGCTTTGGATATGTGCAAGTACATCAGACGACAGGGTTGAGCCCAAGCTTTGTATTTTGCTAGGGCCTCTTGTCACTGACACTGCTCCACTTAAAAGTGGATTTTCAACAAAGTCCTTGGTTTTTAAACACAATTACTTTTCAGATTCTGGGGACATATAATTTTGAGGATCTCATTCTGAGAGATTAAATAACAATGAGCATTAAACACTAAGTTAAAGCTAGGGCAATACTAAGGTCTTCTCTTAAATGATGACACCATAAATGCAAATATGGAACATTTAGAAGAAAAACACCTCCCCAGGTTAGCAAATTGACAATGTTTCTGAAACATGAGTTGATCCTGGCACTCAAATCAAAATTCAAAAACACAAAACAAGCCCCAAATTTAAAAATTGTGTCAAGCTGTCTTAAAAATTCAGACAGAATTATGCTGTACAGAACACCTTCAGCTACTGTATCTAGGCTAAACATGATGAGTTTTGGTTCTCCAGTTCCTCTCCCACTCTCCAGAAATGATTTCATGTTCTAATTGACCTCAGTTATGCATTTTGTCTTTTGTCCATCCTCAATTCTTCTATCACTGAATGTTATGCCATTATTTCTTGCTATTTCTCACTAAATTGCTCTAAACAATTCTTCCACCTATTTTACCATGCAGAAAAAGAATTTTACTGTTCAAGCATTAAACATTTTATTTAAATATTAAACAATACTCTTTTTCCCTTGACTTTCAAACCAGTTTGAAAGCAAGATTTAAACTGGTTTACAAATCTCTGACAATGAGCTCCTGTGTAACTGGTGTCATAAATCATATCACTTTTCCATCAGCAGCAATTTAACTATGCTGTCACTTTCATGTGGGATAGTTCTTTATTGTTAGGGATAGGAGATGCCACACACAAAATTAAAAAAACCCTACAATGTTGCATTAATGTTTTCAGAAGCTTGGTTTTGGGGTTTTGGGGTTTCTTTTTGTTTGGTTTCTTGGTTGGTTGATTGGTTGGGTTTTTTTAGTTGGTTGGTTGGTTTTTGGGTTTTTTTTGGGGGTGTTTTGTCAAACTAAATAGCATTACATACATCTTTCTAATCACAAAACATCCCCTGGTGACTTCACAATATCCTGAGAGAAGATATTGTGAAATGTTAAAATATGAATATGGGTGTTCTATTAAATTTTTCATACAGAGTGTGAGACTACCTGCTGGGAGAATCTTCTCACCTTTTTTAAAAAACTTCCATAAACATTTAAGTACAGGTTAAAGGCAAAACTTACCACCTTAACCCTTTCATACCACAGAAGGAAGGTTTCTTTTGAAATGTCAAATCAAAGCAAAGATTGCCAAAGAGCAAACTTTGAGTTCCCTTGAACTCTGCATTTTGGTGACATGTTTATAGTCAAAAAGAAGGAACATCAGTTACATGATTTTTTCAACATGGTAGAAATCTTTTTAGTCTTGTCCTGTTCTTAAAAGTTAAAAATTGAGATCAAAGTCTCAAGGCTTCTGCCTCTAATCAGAAGGTAGGAAGTCTCAGATTTAACCTTATGAGCGAGCACTGCAGAAACTTAATTCAGTACAGGACTTCTGGAAGACTTTATTCTGCTCTGGTTTAGAAGAGTTAAAAATTCATTTTTGATGGCAGTGCAGTACATCCCAGGTTAGCTGGCCTGGTGGAGCAGAAAAAGAGCTTGTGAGTATTTTTCACATACTGGGGCCTACACTAATCATATCACATGTCTTACCATTCATAATCACTAATACTACCTAATCATGTTTAAATTCTGGGATTTGTTAGCTCAGAAAACTTTCAAGCTTGGCACTCGTATATACAAATTTTGATTTAAATATTATCTAAACCTAACAACATGAGTTTCAGGATACATATTCTTCAGTCCAATAGTCTAGGCAGAAAATTTTAAACCCACTCAGTACAATTCCTGCAGCAATATTGGGAACCTTACAAATAACTACATTATTATATCCTGTTCTTTTGTTAATTACTTGAACAGTTCTGGACCCTAGGTTTGAGTCTGAAATACTGACTCCAGGGACTATGCTGCCAGCACCAGGTATTATGGATATATGGGTCAGTATTTGGACCCCTAAACATTATCATAATATTTAAAAACCCCAAACCAACTGAAACCCAAACAACATCCCTATTACCCGAAACAAACATAAAAGTTCATTTTGGTTTGAGTTTTCCTATGAAATTCAGATATTTAAAAAACCCAAAACTTCTGATTTGAAACCTGGATAAATCAGGAAATGGTAAAAACTGTAATTCCTGTTGATAACTCCAGCTGATAATTCCAGTATGGCCATGGTCATTAATGAAAGAAAATGGCAAATCTCAGTGTGTCAGAATGTACTATAGAATTTAATTTAAGTTATGACAGTTTTCATCAGCTCTGTAGTGTGGCAGACAGAGGAGAAAGACTAGGGACTACAAATAATTGATTTATTGCGTATTCTAGCAGAACCAAAAAATCAAAACAAAAATTATTCATTTGTGTCAACACAAAAAATTATGTTGACTCAAGAAAAAATGTTTTGTTCATTTTCCAAAAATACTTCATTTGACCAGACAGGAAATACAATTTTAATTTTCAAGTTACTGCACTAGACCACCTCTTTTGAGATCCCAGTCACATGAAAACAAAAATGAAAATGAAGCACTCATTTCAAAAATAATATCACAGTTTCATTAAAGCAACTTCAGCATGCCAGGATAATTATGTGATGAACACCTATAGATGCTCTGGCCTATCCCGCCCCTGGACTGGTATTAAACCTCTTTCTTGCATGGAGTTGTCTGGTGTTTGGTGCAGCCCCTGCTGCCCCTCTGGCTGCCTTGCTACTTTGGATAGGGCAGTGGTGTGGTCCTGTCTGCCAGGTCCTGCCCTCCAGGTCCTGCCCACCACTCCTGAGGCAGACCCTGACACTCCTGGCACCCACCAGCCCCTGGCATCGACATTTTCTAATTCTCCTCTTTCATACTTCTGTGTTTTAGAAAAACACATTGTTGATTTCCCCTTGAATAGAGGGATTGCGACTTCCTTTAGAAGAAGCATGTGTGACTTATACCTGTTAAGACAATAATAATAAAAAAGTTATTTCTAGGCTCAGGGCTAGAAATGGTGGAGCTCAGGGTTATGTTCTCAGTGCATCAGTGACTCAAAACACTCAAGATTTCTGCTTTGTAAAGTGTAGGTAAGTCTTGTCTATATATTCACCCCACCCAATGAATTTTATAGAACTTTATGAAATAATTGCAGAGCTCACTGAGCAATTTCACTAAAAATTGAAAAGACAGATCAGCAATACCAATGATCCAGAGGTACATTTTTATTGCCGAAAGGACAGAGCTTTGTAGAAAATCCCTTCAAACACATGTGAATTAGATCTTTTGTCTGAACACCCTGCTAGTACTTTGATTACTCCCTTTTCCTGTGGATGTCTCTTTCTTTCACTGCAAGTTCTTCTTCAATATATTATTTTCAGTGACCACAGGAAAGCCATGATCAGTTGCCTGCTTGTCCCTTGCCATATGCTGTGACAACTCGAGCCCTCAGTCTTGAGTCTATTACAATGACATCCAGTTCACCACAAAGTCATCCTCATACTTGGAGTTTTTCTTTTCATTTAGCTCTTGAACTTACAGCCAGGTCCAGTGGGGGCATTGAAACACTGTGTGGGGCACTCAGAAACCCCAGCAGCGCATCTCTGCTCCTCTCTGGTGGTGAAACGAGAGGGTTACTCCTAAGCCATTTCAAATAATGTATAACTTTCAAAGACTTACCAGAACAATTGCATTTATCCTGGTGGTGAGGTTGACAAAGCAGGTGTGAAAGAGGAAGTCCATTAGGCTTATCTCTGGACAGACTTAAAATCTGGACTTTGATGTCACATTAAATTATGTATTAAAAAAGGGGGTTGTAATTGTGTGTTTTACAAGCAGATTTTAACACATTCCACAGAGAACCCAAAGAAAGGGTGGAAAAAAAGGTGGTACCTCTAGTGAATCTCACCCAAAGCCAAATGAAATCAGGAATAAAATATTTCTTTCCTTACAGTATTAAAAATTAGGTGAAAAGCACTGTACCCAAGAGCAGTCTTCTTTGGATATTACATGTTTTATGGAATCCTTTGGCAACTAACATGTAGAAATGTCTAGAGAGGCTTACTGTGATCTGAAAGGGTACAGTTCTTCATAGCACATCTCTTAAGAAAGAAGCTATTACGAAGTAGACATTTACTACTAATGTTTACAGTAATTGTTGGTCTTTGCTCCAAGAGGTTTCTGACTATGAGTTATCTCTTCAGAGTAGGTTTCTTTGTCATATTTTGTGACTATTTTGATATATTTTTGTGCTATTGAGAAAAATCTCCACAAATAGGTGGCAAGAGTAAGACCTATCTGGATTTAATAGCAAATAAAGGTAGATTCTTTTCAGGGTAACTCCATTTGGACTATAGTTGTCAGTTTTGCCCAATGGTCCACAGTATAACAACTTCATTACTGAAAAGCCTGCAGTGGTCGGAGATATTTCTTTAAGTTTTCAAATAAGTCTGTCTTTACCTGACAAAAATGAGAAAAATTATCCATGCTAATTCTATAACTGATCCTTCAGACAGACACAGACAGAGGTAAAATGCTGGAGTATGGTTCCACCTGACTTAATTTACTGAATTTGTATTGCCAAGAATCGATTTCTTCTCTTTAGTTAATATGTACTGAAAAGTAAGTTTGTTAAACCTATGTTAAGTTTTTATACTTATGTGTGGTAAATGTTTTTTTTGTTCTCTTGAGTAGAGGAACAGCGTTCCTTTTTTGGCACTATGTAAGCACATTGGGAAGAATTTATTAGGAAGGATTGGGAAGGATTTATTAGCAGAATATTTTAGAGTTAATCACCAGTTTTTAAATTGAATTTCCTACAATCATTCTGGTTGCTCTTCTGTTCTTTTCACCTCTGTTTGACTTTAGCAGCAAATGTATAGGAACACAAACAGTGTTGAGGCTGGATACCTGCAGGAGACTAGAGTATATTAATTTAACAAAATAAATAAACAAGATCCAAACAGTCAAAACCCAATCAAAACCCAAAAGAAGAATAATACAATAACTTATAAAAATATTTGATACGTATACAAATGAAATATGATAACAGAAAAACTGTTATAGATAATTAAATTCACCCCTCCTCCCCCAAAAAAACCCCCAAACTTTTTTATTCATTAATTCCAGAGTTGGAACATACCAGACTTAGGAAACATGTTGTAGATAGCTCACAGCAGCTGAGAGCAAAATGTACAGCTGTGCCATCAACCTGTGTCAGCTGACGTGAGCTCAGGCTCACCTGATTGGCACTGCAGCACCAAGTGATTCCAGGGAAATCTATGGGAGACCTGAAAGTGAGGGAAATGACAGCTCTGAAAATCGTAAGTTTTCTGCTCCTTTTATCAGTCAATGGTTAAAAAGACACAAGATTTCCACTATAACAGACTCAACTTGCCTTTACAGAAAGCAGCTATAGTCAATGTTCTCTATTTTAAAATATTAGAAGACACTGGTAAATTAATTAGTAATTGCATTAGTGAATAATAATAAGAAAACCAAAACCAAGTCTTTGTATAGGGCATATAGCAATGCAGATGTTGAAGGCTGCTAAAGTCCCATACACTTTCCAGTTCTTACATTCAGTTTCAGTCACGTGATATTATTCTAACATGTGACTCTTTCCATTTGCCTTCAAAGTTCTTAGAGGAATAAGTCACTACAGCATGCATCAGAAACAGGCAGAGCTCTTCCTCAGTTTCATTATATGATCTTTGCAGGTCCCTTCCAATTTAAAATTATTCTATTACTTGAAAAATTTCACAAATAGTGTACCAATATGTTTGCCATTGAGTCTTCCACAGGATACAACAAGCAGCACGTCAGTATGTTACTTAGAGATACCCCTTCTCTTCTCATGTTCTCATACACTTGTTTTATTCCTTCCAACTTGACAAGTATCTGAAAATGATAACCACATAGTTTATCAGTCATTTGGTGTCATAGGTTTACTGTCACTCTTAGGAAACAATACACAATTTGTCAGTCCTGCTTGACTTTGTTGATTATCCTTGCTATTAACTCTTCCATTTTTATTGGCAAATAGTCAATCTGCAGGAGGTAGGAGTGTGTGGGTGTGGGGATTAATACCAAATAAAAATAGGGGCGGACCTGAAAATTAGTCATGTCACACAACTACTGAAAAAGCTCAGATGAAGATAATTAAGGCAATTACTGGACTGTGGGTGATTGGTTCCCACTAGAGTTTTACTTGACCTACAAAATATTTGAGATTGGATGCCAAATTTTAATGTTTTTGTTGCTGAATAAGGCACATGCCTCTTCATCAGAACTGCTGTATCTTCATCAGAACTGCTATATCATCTATTTTCTTTTGTTTTGTGTTCAACTGGTTGCCTCTTTGCCTTCCTTTTATTTTTTCCAACCTTGGATGTAGGCATATGTCTTAGTATTTCACTAAAGCCTCCCCACATCTTCTGTCATTTAAAAGGTCTGCTGCCAGGTAAAGTGCATGTTCTTACCATATAGACTGTGCCCTTTTATTCTCCCTTACTGCAACAGGATGGATAAAAAGCAGCAGTCTCTGTCATTTCAGTTTAGAGCTTCCAATGGATGCAACCATGCCTGAGTCAGGGCCACCCATCCTTTTTGTGTGATGTGTTCACATTCAGAAGTGAGACCACAACCTAGAGTTTTTATCTCTCATACTTGAAAAGAGCCTAAAGAAAATCTCAAAAACATAAACACTAAAAGTTGTATCTGGTCCAAATGGGCAAACCTAGGCATAAAGTTAGATACATGTTTGATAAAAATGAAATAAATGTGGCTGATCACTTCTCCTTTGAGATCAGAGAAGAGAACTAACAGGAGACTTCCTTGGCTACTGTTATGTTGAGCTTTGTGCTGGAATGGTTCAGTGATGCATATTTTGGCCTGTCTCAGATTTTATTATTACATTCCTCTGCAAGGGGCCAAGAGACTACTGAGAATTTCATTTTTTTTTTAATGCATCAGCTTTTGCAATAAAACAGCAGGGGTGAAAGTCTGACTCTACTGAAAGTGATGGCAGTCTTCCAGCTGATTTCTGCATGGTCAGGTTTGAAGAGTGGTACCCAGCCTCAGAGGCTGGTTCCTGAACAAACCCATGCACATACAAGAAGGAAATAACTTTGGCACTGTATCTGCCACAGGAATACTACCTAACCAGTTTTGTCTCCTACCCTACAAAAACAGGAAAATGGCTAATTTAAATGCTCAGATACACAAACCCTAATTCACAGTGGGTGGTGAAGACGGTAAGAAGTCCAGAAGGCACAGAACAACCCTCCGTTGCAGGAATGCAGGACTTTGAAGGATTTTAACCAGTGCTTGTTAATTGACAGGAAGAAGGGACCAAGATTATTATAGGCTATTGGTATAGGTGCCATAAGAAAGAAAAAATTATGAAATAGTTTGGGAGATTCTAGGCTGTATAAAACTTACTGTTCTATGTTTTAAGGGTAGTGTGAGAATGTACAGAGCATTAGAGGAGTTTTGGAGGAAAGATTAAAGTTCAAGGAAGAAAAAAATAGGAATGGAATAGGAAGGATCATCACTGTGAAGACAGGAAAGGGAGGTAAAAGGAACAGATCAAGGCCTACACTTGATCAGCACTGATATTATTATCTTATTAACTTTTCTTTTGAACTACTTTGTGTGTGCATTTCCTGTACTCTGTATGTGCAGGTGTGATCCCTTAGTGAACTCAGAGCTGGAGTAGCTAGCTAGTTGGGCTGGGAGAAGGTTATGGGGTAAATGTGGGTTTAGGGGCAAACTGCCACAGAAACCAGGAACCTGGAACCCAGGCAGTGGAGATACCACAGGTCTGACAGCCAGCTACTGATGGCAACCATGTGAACTTGTGAGTATGCCTAGCCCTGAAATCCAGTGAATTTTAGGTCTTGTTTGGGTAGTTAAGAACAAAGTCAGGCCATTTCTGTTGCTCATGGTTGCATGAGAACTGTTTGTGTTTGTGTGGGTGCCTGCTAAGGTACTGTTCTCCTGTCTGTGCTGATCTGTGACCATCTATGTCTGCATAGGGAGTGCTTCTCTACTGGGAATTTGCACCAAGCCTCACCACTGACTGGATCTGAGAATAGGGAGAGCAGTAGCGTTGTATCTAGATGACTGGGAAGAGAGAAATTTCTATGTTGTTGTGTCACTGGAGTTTAGAAAGGGCTAGGTCCAGAGCTGCTCTTGAACTGTCCTAAATGGATAGCCCTACAGGATTTGGAAAATCGTCTCAAGGGCCATGCTGGTATGTATGTTACCAGGCACCACATAGTCATCTGAGAAGTGTTTGATCACTAATCATCTAAGTATTCGAGATCTAGAACCTTGTAATGTTTGATGGGCTTAGATATTTTCTTTTTTCACAACACATATATGAAGAATACCCCACTGAATAAAGGATTTCTAAATCCTTTTCTTCTTGTAGTAGTCTTTCAGTGATTGGAGACCAACAGACTTAAGCCTGAGGAACATAAGTAGACACATAGCCATGCAAGGACCAACCAGTTTATTAGCCTGGAAGAGAACTATACACTGATACATGTTCATGTCTTAATCCTCATCCTCCTCATGGAATACACAACTAGTCATCATAAGCTCAGTCCATGGTAACCAGTGTAACATTCACACAGTTTTTGGCAGGAATAATAGCTCTTTCTGCATTGCAAAGCTCTTCCTTTGATTTACCCTGTTCTATGCTATTGGGTGTTTTTATTTCCTCTAGCAGTATGTTCTCCAGCTCCTAGTGGAAGATGGCGTACAGAATTTTGATTTTCAGTAGTGTGAAGAAAATGAGAAATAAATCTTTCCCAGAGCCCTATCCTCTTGCTTGGAGAATGCTGCTTATTTTCATAGGTTAAAAAAAACCTAGAGAGCCTGTGCAATGTGTAGTCATGCTGGGGAATTCTGTACTCATGGCTCTGGCTCATTGGGTGAATAATTGAATGTCCATCTTCTTTCAAGAGCTGACTAACCAAACAGTAGCTCATATCATGTTCTCTAAATAGCTCAGAAACTTTGTGTTCATAAAGAGCTGAATACAGTTGATGAGACAATAGTCTCCTCTAAGTTCTATCCTTTTTGACTTCTCTTTCTACCCTCTCAGCTGGCTCCTGATGCTCGCTGCTGAGATAAAAGGTGTCCTGGTTTCTTGCACACATTCTCTATTGTAAAAATACAGCCTTTCCTTGTTTTGTGACTTTTTATCTTAAGCATGAGACACTAATTTAGTCCAAGACATTAGCTGCATTTCCAGCCTTTACTTTTGTGACGTATTTCGCATAGGCTTTACACCTCTTACAAAAAATTACAGGTGTACAATCCATTAACTTTTCAATAGCATGGACTTTTTTATTTTCTACATAGTTTCCAGGCCTGCAATGCATGTAGGGCATCTTAAACTCCTACACATACTAACTGCACAGCCCTGCTATTCAAGAACTGAGCCAACTCTAAACTTAACAACACATTTATTGCTTTTATGAACTCTACCCTGATTCCCTCTATTATTATATTCCTTATTATATCTGATCATAATTGTGATCTTTGAGCATTGAGACTCTGCCTGTGCTGTTTTTGCAATATCATGGTCACCAAGAGCAGATGTAATGAGGGTACCTCCCAAAGACTTATTACTTTCACTTCTTTTCACATCTTTCCTGATCTTGTCACTTCCAAATTAAATACAGTCTAACAAATAATATTCTGTTTCATAGTTGTTAGAACAAACTTCAACTCTACTGCTGCTTATTGTTCTCTTTGGACATTCCTTCGAGACTTTTCCTCAGGGTCACAATTTACATGTTACTGTGAATTTGGCTTTTTGCTCTGGATTGCCATTTTTGCCTGGACTTGAGACCCTTTAGCTTGATTTTGGATTGACTCAGCTTGTTGTTCTTGTCACCCTTCTTATCCTGGTTGATACCATCTTCCCTTTTTTGTCCCAGTGTCATAGTTTTGCAAGGCCTGTTTTTTGCTAGTGGGGGTGGGGTTACGGGAGCGGCTTCTGTGAGAAGCTGCCAGAAGCCCCCACCACCACGTCCAGCAGAGCCAATCTCTGGCTGGCTGCAAAGATGGACGTGCCACAGGCCAAGGCTGGGCCAATTAGAAGTGGTAACGCCTCCGTGATAACAGATTTAAGAAGGAATTCAAAACAATACTGGTGGAGCAGTTTTAATTCCAGCCAGGGAAGAGGGAGAGAGTGAGAAGATGTGAGCAGAAAACAACCACGCAGACACCAAGGTCAGTTTGGAAGGAGTGGGAGCCGAGATTCCTCTGCAGCTGGTGGTGAAGACCATGGTGACATAGGCTGTCCCCCCTGCAGCCCATGGAGGCCTACAGGAGTGCAGAGATCCACCTAAAGCTGTGGAAGAGCCCACACCAGGAGCTAGGGCAGGTGGATACTTGAAAAGGACTGCAGCCTGTGGGGAGTGACCCACGCTGCAGCATCTTGAGGGCCATTGATGCCCGTGGGAGGGACTCATGAGGGAGAAGTTCCTGGAGAACTGTCTCCCAGAGTGGACTCCACAGAACAGTGCGGGAGGATGGTTCCAATCCTTGAACAGTGGAAGAAGCCACAGATGATGAACTGACCAAAAACCCCCATTGTCTGTCTCCCTGAGTCATTGGGGTAGGAGGTAGAGCTGGGAGAAGGGAGTGGGGGAGAAGGAGGTGTTCTCCAAAAGCTCATTTTACTGCTCATTGTCGTGATCTGTTTCTGTTAGTGTAATAAATTTACTTTTATATCTTTTAAGTTGGAGCCTCTTCTGGGTCCTTATCTCAAACTCATGAATGCTTTGAATTTTTTTTTTCTCTCCTCTGTCCACCTGCTAGGGGAGTGAGCAGGTGGTTTCCATGGGTGCCTAGCATCGGCCAGGTTCAAACAATAACACCCAGCTTTTAATAGTTCCCATTCAGTCCTCTCTCACCCTCTGCAACCCATTCTCACTCCACACATGACAGGATTTTTTCAGCACATGTTCTAGAAAAGAGATCAAGGGACGGGCCTCCTTCTCTTCCTCCCTTCCCTCACTTCTCTCCCTCCCTCCATTCCTCCCTCTCTCCTATATTTCAGGAGGAAACACATTTTCCATATCTGAAAAAAAAATACATAAATGCTTGTGACTTCAAGGGAAGGAGCAACATAAAACTGGGATATGGAGATGCAGGGAACAACAAGAAACAGAACATGCTCTGCAACAAAGGGATGTCTGTGTTTCTTCAGCAGCAAGTAGGTGAGCAAAGCAAACACAGATCCGGTAGGACCAGCCATGAATTCATCAATTTTTTGTACTTTAAATGGAAAAGTACAGAACATACATGTGTTTTTTTGTCTCTATTGTACTAATACAAATACACACGAAGAGAGGAGATGCAACCAAATGGAGTTTATTGTTAAAATCAAAGCTGGGAGAGGACTGTCTCCATGCTGAAAAACATTTCCTTGCCTGGTGCCTCTTCAGGGATTACCCTGATTCTCCCTGGGAACTCCCCGAGCTAACACTGATGATCTGTGGAGGGGCAGCATGGCTCTTGGAATTGTGTCCTGACTGGAAAAACATAGCATTCAGTTTGCCCTTCCTCTAGATTTCACATCAGCTACTTGCATTATCATACTTATTTAAATTTCAGATAATGGAATGGAAACTTTAGTAATAATATATATATTCACTTTTTACAGTAATATGTCCACTGATGGTGATGAGTTAATTGCTATTACACTGCACAGACAAAATGATAACATCTTCCACAGCCCAGTGTAGTAGGGAGGTTAATGATTTTTACCAAAGTAATTTGCAGAAATTTGCATGATTCATAAATAATAAAACAACCGAATTTTCAGGCTACCTCTGGAAAGTAGCAATGACACTCATTTAATCAGATCTGTTCCAGATATGGCAGAGATAGTGAAGGATTATTGGTCTGTTAGCCTTTTTTAAAACAAATTCTCCTATCTAAATTATTGTAATCTCAGTGTCAACTACTCTGCTGGTTGAATGGAGCAAAATCCAATGTTATTCTTACATCAAGTTGCTGCTGGGATAGGAAATAAATTCACTCCAATGACATTCAGTCCGTGTACTGACCCGTGTGACTTTATTAAAGTCCAGAAGTTTGTCCTTTTGCCTGTTTCTCTTACTGTATTGCCCAAACCTACAGCACTGTCTGAGAATCTGAGTTGGAAAACTGCAGTTGGCAGGGAAAGGATTTGCACACCTCACTTTTTGAAAAAGGAACATCCAAATCCCACACCTTGCTCAAGAAACGTTCCCTTCAGGTAAACATTTTTAAAGAATTTTAAGTCCTTGAAAGGAAAATTTTTAAAAACAGTGTCTACAGAATAGCATTTATAGTTCAGTAAGATTCTTCCATTGTTATATATTATGGTTACTGGCAAACCCAAAACAATAAAAATGATTTTTTCTTTTATTATTTTTTTATTTACCAATGCCATTAACAACATGATGCCCTGAGACTGATTAAAAAAAAAAAGAATTATCTGTAAGTTCTTTTAAGTAGCTTGTCTATTTTAAGTATAATTTCTGAAAGCCCATCTCTGATGAAAAATTTCTTTTCATGAGTCTGTCAAGTGTTATATGTCAGACAAAACTTAAAAAGAAAAAAGGAAATATTGATTTTTAGTTCTACTTCAAACTAGGTGTCATTCCTTATAGTAAAAGGATGGTTTATATTTATTGGATATGAGTTATGCTTATGATATGTTCATGTAGGGCTATTCTTGTCTTACACCTGAAAGTATATTAAAATCTTTGCAGACTGACACAAAATAACAATTTACCCTGATAGACATGGCGTTATCAAGACTGTAAGGATAATACTTTTCATTTGAATGTTCTACAGCACAGAAGATCTGTTATTGTAGGTTGCAGACTCTGTTAGTTAACTGGAAGGTTTCCTGATGGATGAGAAAAAAGTATTTTAGCAAAACTACCATTTGAATACTGCATTTGGAGAGTTTAATTGCACGGTAGCCCACATGAATATGTATCAGGGATACGCAATTACAGAGTACAACTCCAGGTTCAACAAATATAATCCATCTAACCATTAAACAGTGTCCTAATTTTGATATTTTTACATGTGATGTATTTTGACACAGATGTGGTGTGCATTCTAAAAGTCCATTTTAAATAGATTCTTTTTTAGCATATCCACCTCAGCTATAGTTATCTTAGGGGGGATTTCCAAAGCAATGAAAGTGAATTAGTGCCTGAATTCAGCAATTCTCCTTGTGTTTTTCCTGCTCCAGAATGAAAAATTCAGAAGAATGCATGCCTTGAAAGTCTATCAGTAATCTAATCAGAGTGATACTTCTGGAAGGTTCTCATAGTCAAAGAACTAATTGTTCCTACGACTTACATTTTGGTCTGGTGTCCCCTAACCACTCCTCATGAGATGCAGTCCTGGAAAGAAGAGGTATCCAGGGGAACTGGTTGATATTCAAGAAACACCTTCTCAAGCTCAAAAGTGATCTGTCTCAGGGAGCTGAAAATGAAGTAAATGTGACAGGAATAGGTTCTGACTAGCTGAGACGTAAAAGCAAAGTGTACACTTTGCAGGGCAGGTGATCAAGGAGACCTTGATTGTGCAGGAATACGTTTAGAAAAGCCAAGGCCAACCTGGAGTCAAATCTGGCAAGGGATATCCAAGGCAAAAAGGATGATTTCTACAAAGATAGAAGGATAACTAAGTAAAAGGTAACACCACTGCTAAATGGGCAAGAACCATGGTGAGAAAGAGCTTGGAAAAGGCCAAAGTGCTCATTTTCTGTTTCCCTTCAGTCTTTAGCAGTAATACCAGCCTTCAGCAATCCCAGGTCCTGAGACTACTGGGAAAGACTGCATCAAGGCAGACCTGCCCTTAGTAGGGAAGAACCAGTTTAGGGAGAACTTAAACAAGTCCATGTGTAAATCCATGGAACTGGAGTACTGCATCCACAAGTGCTGAGGTAGCTGGCTGAAGGCTTTGTGAGGCTGCACTTGGTTATCTTTGAAAGTTTCCATGACTGGGAGTCATGGAAAGTTCCTGAAGACAGGAAGAAGACAGGTGTCACTTTTATCTTCAACCAAGAAGAGCAGAAAGGGAATATGTGGGGATGTACAAGCCAGTCAGCCTCATGTCAGTTCCCAGGCAGGTGATGGAATCCTTTTATAGACACAGGAAGGAGAAGAAGATGATTTGGAATAGTCAGCATGAAGAAAAAATCCTACTTAACCTGATAGTCTTCTACAAAGTGATGACTGGCCAGGTGTTTGAAGGGAGAGAAGTGAATGTTGCATATCTTTAGTAAGGTTTTTGATATAGCCTCTCATACCATACTCACAGACACACTGCTGATGGAGATATGATAGCAGATAGGCTAGATATGTGTGCAGTGGGGTGAACTGCTGAACTGCTGCACTCAGAAGGTTGTGGCACAAAATGTCTGTTGGAACTCAGTCACTCATGGTGTACTGCAGGGGTTGATACCAGGCCAATTCTGGTCAACACCCCCCTCATTAAAGCCCTGGACAATGGGATGGATTTCACCTTCACTAAGATGATAAATTGTACAAAACTGGGGAGAAAGATTGATGAGCCAGAAGAATGTACTGCCATCCAGAAAGGATTAGATATTCTGGAGAAAAGGGTTGACAGGAACTTTGGGAAGTAAAGTGAAGTACAGAGACCTACACCTCCAGAAATAACCTCAGGCACCATTCATGTTGAGGAACAACTTTTATTGCCTTGTGGATTCTGGTGGACAACAATTTGAACACGAGCCAGCAATGTGCCTTTGAGGCAAAGTAGTCCAAGAGTCTTTTGGATTGTCTTAGAGCTGATATTGCCAGAACATCAACAAAGGTGATCTCTCCTCTCTACACAACCCTGGTGAGACATATCTGAAGTGCTGATTGTAGTCCTAGGCTCCACAGTACAAGAGAAATATGGACATACTGGAGTCTATAGAAGGAACACCAAGATGATGAAGGGACTGGAGCACCTGTCATATGAGGAAAGCCTAAGTGATGGGACTGTTCAACATGGAGAAGAGAAGATTCAGAGGGTTCTTATGCATAAATATATGATGCAGGGGAGTAAAGACAACAGAGCAAAAAACTTTTCAGTGGCATTCAGCGACAGCATGAAGGGCAATGAGCATATACTGAAATACAGCTAATTCCACTTAAGCACAACCTCCCATTTTTTTACTGTGAAAGTGCCCATACAAGCAGGTTTGTAGAGAGGTGGTGGAGTCTCCATTCCTGATGGTATTGAAATACCAACGGGACGTGGTCATAGACAATCTGGTCTAGCTGGCTGTTCTCTGAGCAAGTTGAGCTGCCTGGTAACCTTAACAATTCTGTGATTGTGTGACTTTGCTAAGCTTGCTTTTGGTAGAGGTCTGAATATTACCAAAACTGCAGTACAACACTGATGTAAGAATTTCCGGAATAGAGACTTCCCGAGTCATGGGGAAACAGAGTGACACAAGTCAAAGTGCTGCTTCTATGAAGTCTGCTTCTTCCTGCCTTGCAAATCTTACATTAACTACCATTGTTCATAAATGAGGCTAAAAAATCTGAGGCTCTGAAGTTGATGCTACTTCTTTTCCACAATGCTAGATAGTAGGCAGAAGTCTGAGAAATGTATCACTGCTTTAGAAGGCTTAGGTCTGTTGAGAGAGATACTCAGGTTGTTAAGGTTTCCCTCCTCTTAACTATACAGACATATTTTGCTCCTAGCTAAAAGGAGAGGATATGAAAAAAATGCCCTAAACATGAAAACAAAGCAACAAATAACCTTTCACCTTTCTTAAAAAATGTGTGTTGTTGACACAAACAAGTTTTTAAGTCAGTTTTTTAGTACTGTAAATGTTTTTCTTTAAAGTAGTGGCTTAAAAAAACTGCCTTATGGATGACTTTCATTGCCAAATGTAATTCCTTTTTTTCTCCTCTGTCAAAACTGTTTTTCATATAATAGGCAAGAAACTGACTTCATGGCCAACCATTTTTTCAGTGCTATAATTATTTGGTTTGTTTGGGGGAAGGGGTTTTTTTGTTTTGCTTGATTGGTTGGGGGATTTTTTGGTTAGGTTTGGTTTTGGTTTTTTTGTTGATGTTATTGTTGCTTCCGTTATTTTTCCCCCCTTCTTTTTGTTGCCACTGACATAGGCCTGCAGAGGCAAATATAAATATAGAACAAAACTGTTAGGATTTTGTAATTTATTTGTCCTACCTTTGTTTGCAAACAGAAGCAGATAGATGATGTAGGGTAATATGCATGGGGTTGTATGTTCTTATATAAGACTTCTCCACTGTACCACCTGATATTTCTGATTAATAGGTGAAAGAAAGATGCAAGCTGCATCACAGTTAAAAGAGATGCAGGAAATAGTATGCTGGGATATATTCATTGTTAACGCTTTCCCAGATATTTAACTGAGTCCAGCTCTGGAAATAAAAAAAATATTAAAATTGACGAAGTTTAACCTTGACAGTAAGGATCCGGTCAACCCTTCTGCATTTTTTTTTCCCTAAAGGAAATCAAAGCATGAAACCGGGTTTGGTAAGCGTTTGTGCTCTCTGTCCTCTCTTGTAGCTCCATTGCCTTGTCCTCAGCAAGAGATGGTACAGCACAGCTGAGAAATGTTTGGGTTAATTGTCCATGAAGGTTCCTGCATGTGAAGCCTCATGTGTGTGACCTTCCCACTCCACACCCACGCAATGTGGCCAGTGTCAGCTGCAACCACTGGGACTAGGAACAAAGTTACTGTACCAGACACAAAAAAGAAAAGCAAAACTAGGTGATATAACCTCTCCCAAACTCCTTCCTGCAACATGCTACTGATCTCTCTTCCAAACCAAAACTGAGTTCCTCTGATTTTTCTACATATTTGCTGAGAAGCTCACCTTCCCCCACCATACCACAAACACCCTGTCACTGACCAGAAAATGAAACTGCCTGGGTTCAAATCACCAAAGATGTCGACATGTTTTAGACTAGTGACACACACTGCTTTCAGACTCCAATATCTACAGCTTTGGAGAGCTAATCTGCTCAGAGCTAACAGAATGTATGCTAAAGCTACAGCTTTTATTTTATTTGCTGGTGATCATTCCCTTACTTGTGAGCAAAAGACTAGCATTTTTGAGGTTGTATTTGTATGCAAATGCATATGACTGAGGAAGAAAGTTATTAATCCATAGATAAAACACCCCTAAGGTCCTGAAAGCACAGCAGTTACAGCAGTGCTAGCAAAATTATTCTACCTTTAGTATTCTAGTGATAGCAAAGTATTCTACCTAAGTGCTATTGGATTTTCACATTTAGATGTTCACACAAAATAAATAATCAGATTGTCCTTATGTAGAGTTGTTTGCCTGCTGGGAGAAAGTAAGCATTTCCTGCACTTAAACCTCTGGACATGTCACTGGCAAAGTTTATCTGACGATCCCAAGAAAAGTGACTCACCATGCTGCACAGTCTAAGCTTTTACAGTTACAGAAAAATGACATTAGGGATAGTGTCCTCACTTGTATTGCCTATCCTTCCACTGGCTGCATGTTTACAACTTAAATTAATGCTCGGGATCATCCAGGCTACACCAGCTCGTTAATGAAGAGGTCCAGTTTTGTGGAGATCTCTTTCAAAATACTTCCTTTCTTTCCTCTCTCAGATTCATGATCTCATTTCTCCTGGATGGAAGGACACAAGATTTTAGCATTTTATTTCAAAGTCAAAACAGATTTCCGTGGCACACAGTACAGTAGTGAGACCAACACCTTTCCATTGTGTTTTCCAGGGGCAACAGGGCTGACCTAAGAAAACTTGTTACCAAGAACAACCTTGCAGGGAAAAAACCTGAGACTATGCCAGCATTCAGGTTACTCTTCAAACCCATGTTTCCTCAAACTATAGGTAATACCTAAATGATGCCTAAACAACATAATGCCCACACAATATACCCTGAGCAGGAGTAGGAATACACTTATAAATAGCCCAGTGAATTTTTGATAAATCCACTTCTGGAAAGGAATAACCTGTTTTTTTGACTTGTCAACTTATAGATGCTCAAGGTACCTATTATCAAGTGATGCAGGAAGTCTGCTGAGTGATCAGAAATTAAATTCACTTCCTTAGCCACAGTAGTTGTTCTTTTACTTGACGCTTCAGTACTAGTCATGTAACACAAACTTTGCTCTCTTTATAAAAATGCCATCTTGTAGTATTAAAAAAAAAGCAACAAAAAAACACCAAGAAAAAGTGACTGTAATATTCAATAGTTGTCCCAGTTCGAGCCAGCATAAGGAGGAAAATGTCCTCCGGGGGAAGGTAGACTTCAAACAGCGCCTCCCCCACCAGGTCCGGAAAGAAATTCCTCGGAGGAAAATGAAAAAAACTATTTACAAGCACCCACACAGAGTGCCGGCAGACACAGAAAAGAAATGAACAATATTAAATTATAAACCCCTCACGGTGGAGAAACCTGGATAAGTACAGAGTCCTCTTGCAGGCTCTGGCGTGGGCCCCCTTCTTTTGCCAGACCAAGGCAGGGCCCCTCCCTGGTGAATGCCGGCGATCAGATGACCTCGTCTGGTGTCCTGGACCAAAGTTCAGCTGAAAGACAGTTCCAGGGAAAAAGGAAAAAAAAAAAAAAAAACCACCAGTCCAAAGGAAAACTTCCTTGTCTCAGCTAGCTGAAAAGAACACAAAAAAATTCACTCTCTATCTCTCTCCCTTGAGAAACAGAGCCGAAAAATTGGCCAAAAATAAAAAAAAAAAGGAAGAAAAAGCAACCCTCTCAGCAGCTTGCAAAGCCAAATGAGAGAGAGAAAAAAAAATATACAAAATTATCCAAGTCCCATGGGAGTGTGTGCTGTTTACATTTTTTAGCCTGAAACACTCATGGATTTTAAAGGTATAAGACTCATGTTTGACATAAAGTAGATGACAGGGATACCTGGTGTTATACAGTCAAACCCAGGACAATAGTACAGAGATATTTTTAAAAATTATAAGTCTAGTGAACTGTATTCATGAAAGAATATTAAACTCTTAACTAAATTATTAGCCTGATGCTCAGGATACTCACATTTGTTAGCTTCTCTATCTGATATATGCTTCCTTGCTCTTCTGCTAGTGAAGTCGTAATATTTCAGTAACAATGGATTGTCATATAAAGGTTCATGTGCTGGAAATAATTATGTGATAAAGATACAGCAGTGTTGGGAATTACATATCCCAGATATTTGACTTTCAGTTTGTCTATAAAACTGACCACTGTAGCAAACAAATTTCCATAAATTATTTTATACTTTGTCTAATAATTATAAGGAGGATGTCTATATACATAACTATGCTGTCTTTTGTGTGCGTGCACTTAAGGAAGCAAAAAATAAAAAGTTATGATAACTTTGGAAGATAAAATGAATGATCTTTGCAAAAACTACACACAGACTGTCCAGTTTTCAAATTGTACATATTTTTCCTATTAATCAAGGGATTATCACACTAGAGAAAGAAAATTACATAGCCACAGTGATAAAAAGCATATGAAAGTATAAGGATGGACTAAAATTACAGCATATTACCCCCGTGTCTACTAGAAACTATTTTTATCACATTAAGAAATATTTTGGAATAGGAAAATTTAGTAATCTAATCTTTGGCCTTCTGTTCTTATAAAAAAGCATATAAAATTCAGTCATAATACACAACCAGAGGAAATATAGTGTGACAAAGGAAATGTATTCCATGTACCAAATTTTGTTGAATCAAGGGCTTCATATAGACCTCTGAACTCTGTAAAATGATGGCAAATATGTGGCTAGAAATAATATTTCTACAAGCTCAGAATATCGCAGGTGAGAAGTTAACTAGATCAACAGTAAAACTGCAAAAAGTCTTTGTCTTCTTGCTGTGCCTTTGCTGGGCAAGTTCTTGTTACTAGACTTATTGACATCTAATTGTATGATTTTCTGGATTGCAACAGACATTGCCCACTTGTGGAGCTCCTTCCAGCACCTCTCAGACACAGCCAGTTGCTCTTTGAACTTCAGTAGTCATCCCTTGTCTTCTCTGTCAATTACAGATAGTAACACTTCTGCCTCCCACCCCTCCTGCAATTGTCTCCTCTGAGAAGGCCTAACAGGAGGACTATTCCTTCTCACAAAACGCAGTCAATCTGACCTACTCTTCCTTAAGTGGAAAAGCATAAACAGAACAGACAAGAGAACAGATCCTGTTTGTCACAGGCCGCTAGCTGCATACAAAACTGGGTTTGTGATCACACTTGTCTCAAAGCTGACTTTCCACGTCAGGCATCAAGGAGGGCTGCAGAGTACTTGTGGTGATGTTCTTAAGGCAGTGGGTAGGAGTCAAAATAGTGAATGAAGTTTCTTATTCATTTTTAAGAGATGCAAGAAGGAAAGGGGACAGAAACTATGTCTTCATTAAATGAACTTAACATTTGTGTGCAGGAAACACATTGGTTACTGTATTTCAGCAAAGGTACATGTGTTGGATTCCTCAAGAACCTGTGACTGGTTATTAGCCTTTTCTGGTATTCACTTGGTCCTGGATTTTGCTATTGTTACTTTCACAAAGAATGAGGAATAAAATAAATAAATACAAACATTCTAATTCTTCCTAAAGAAGAAATTAAGCAGGACACTGCATGCAAATGTGAACAAAACTTGTCATGGAGGCAGTGAGAAAGACAAAGTTGCATAATTTATGAAGTTTTTAAGTAGTGTGTGATGTAATGCTGAAACAAATGTATTAGTGCAAAAATGAAATAGCAAAAGCAATGTAACACGGAAAACATGAGTGTAGCGTTCTGAAGAAGACATGGACTCCAGTCCACAGCATAATCACAGACTAAAGACCTTTGTTTTTGTATACAAAGTCTTTTATAATATTTTTAATAACAGTCTACACATCATCTTAGCCAATAGCATTACAAATTACATATTTGTTAACCAATAATACAACTGATCACGTGTTCTTACGTAACTGTTCACGAGCCTACCTAGCCAATCATATACTTGATCACACATTTTTAGCTACATGACTATGCTATTGTATTAGATAGTTGCTTACTTAAGCATATGCATGTTTTTCTACTGATAGTTCTACATTTTTCTACAATCTTTGATAATGTAGAAACAGTGTTACTTCTTCTTTACCTTGACTACATTCTAACTATACTGTCTTTATTTCTTCATTCTAAGCGGCCTTTGTTTTGCTTGCCTATTGCTTTAACCAAGCAGTCCTTGTTTTACTTCTGTGTTACCTTGGCTAAGCAGCCTGAGAAATCTTCTTCTTTCCCTAAGCCATTTTTATTCTCTTTCCCTACATCTCTCCTTAAGATATCTTTACTCTCTTTCCCTACACCACGAGTACTAACCTTAATGATTTGCTGACTGCAATAAGCGAGATGGAAAAAGGGACCTACCCCAAAATTAGCAAAGGAACTGTTTATAAATATTTCTGTGAATAAAATTTCATCTCTATTTGAATCCAAACTTCTCCATTTTAGATTATTAGCATGAGACTGACAAAAATAGCAAGTAAATTTGCATCATTTACTTTTAAGGTATAACTACCAAATCACTACCAGAATANATTGCTTTAACCAAGCAGTCCTTGTTTTACTTCTGTGTTACCTTGGCTAAGCAGCCTGAGAAATCTTCTTCTTTCCCTAAGCCATTTTTATTCTCTTTCCCTACATCTCTCCTTAAGATATCTTTACTCTCTTTCCCTACACCACGAGTACTAACCTTAATGATTTGCTGACTGCAATAAGCGAGATGGAAAAAGGGACCTACCCCAAAATTAGCAAAGGAACTGTTTATAAATATTTCTGTGAATAAAATTTCATCTCTATTTGAATCCAAACTTCTCCATTTTAGATTATTAGCATGAGACTGACAAAAATAGCAAGTAAATTTGCATCATTTACTTTTAAGGTATAACTACCAAATCACTACCAGAATAAACTCTTAGGGGCAAACGTCTAAATTCTGAAGTAATGTGTGCAAACAGCTAAAGGGAGGGTGGCAAGGGGGAAACAGGATGAAAAAAAAAAAAGAAACAAGCCTAATCACGCAGATATGTCACACAGACACTCAAGCTAGTTGAGAATTTAGCTGGTGATCAAAACCTACTGCTTAACAGTACTATGCAGTTCTGCAATTTCTGTTTCTGTGGACACCTACATATATGCATTTGAAATTTTCATAGCTGTGTTGGTAGACGGAAGATTTCTTAATGAAATATTCTACATTTTTACCTAGGTTTCTGCTACCTCATAAAAAGTCCTGGTCTGACCAACGTATTGAAGCTTCTGTTTCTTAACAGTATTGACAACAATAATTGACCAACACAGCACAGGAAGCTCTCACAGTGTTCTGAGGACCGGCTCTTCTCTCACACCTAAGGGCTTATTCAGCACAGAAATTTCCAAAATGCCTTACACCTTGAATCATTGCTTTCAACTTCTGATTCTTAATTACTATTTGTCTGGACAGCAGCTGCTTTCTCACCTTGCTGAATATTTGTCTCATCCCTCAGTCCAGATTCAGCTCACTACTGCAGACTCTGAAGCTATACATCTGTTACCTGGCTTCTGATCAAACTATCATCTTTCTTTTTAGGAGAACAACCTGATTCAGATGAAGTGTACAAATCAAGGTCCTGACAGTTACTAGGAACCACAAAATTGTAGATATCAGATTAAAAGTCAGCATTTTGCTGGAGAAACCGCAGGTGGAAAGGTGTGATGAAAAAAAAATTTGGTTGGCTTGTAAATCACAGGTGTAGGTAGATATGATCTTCAGCAGGATCTTATACATCTGCATTCTACGTGCCTTTTGTACTGATTCCTGTAGTATATCAGATATGCTTCCAAGAGGCAGAGGACACATAGAGAGGGGCACTGCCCTCCTGGAGAGCCAAGGAGAGCCTAGGACAACAGGTGCCTCTCGATTCCTGTACTGAAAGCCCAAAGAGCACCAGGCACTTGATGGTAATCCAGATAAATTGTGGTTACAAGCTGTTTTCAGTCCTCTTATCCTCACTCACAGCTGTGTACCTGACTTGCCCTGGTGACTGACACATATCCCCCACACACTGTGTAGAACCAAGGACAAGACAGAGAAGATGTGGTGCCTGCAGGCTGATATGCCACATTGTAGATGGATGTGAGGTATAACTACCAGACTCTTGAAATAAATTCACAGGATTAAAAAAAAGACAGACATGATGTGACAGCATTTCTGTGAAGAGAGTTGAAAAGGCCGAGGCTTTGCCACATGAATACACACTGATTGTTGCTAGAGGCTTCAGGAATTATGAACAAACTGAAGTTTTATCAGATTATTTTAGCCGCTTGTACTCAACATATGACCAAAGAAAAAGTGAAGATTATCTTGAAACTAGGCTAACAACCTGGTATAAATTCTAATCTTTTTCCATATTGTGAAGGTCAGTGAAGTTTCAACATTTTAGAGCCTAGATGTTGTTTCTCCTGCTAAAGAGTCTCAAAACTGAAGTTAAAGAAGAGTGGAATTTCAAGAAGAAATTCCTCTTTTCTAGTGTCAAGCATTTGCTGGCACTCAATCTAAGCAAGTTTTTTGTATCGAGTAGCACTCACGCTTCCAATTTTTAAAAATTGTTGTCTTTTAAAAAATATGTGCTGCCAGTGAGCATTATTTATTATAGATAAAGACTATGGAAATTAACAAACAAGGCAGCAGAAGAATGCTTAAAACATTTATCTTTTCTAGCTACCAAGCAACAAACTCATTGCTTCCACTTCAACTTCAGTAAAATTAATAACAAAAAACCCCTATCATTGCCTTTTGAGATTAATAATTGTTGTTTATTACAGTCCTTAAGAAGATGGATATTGGCTTATTTGAGATACTCAGTGTCCATTGTGCTGCAGAAATAAAGTGGAGTGCCCAAGAGGAAAAAGTAGAGATATTACCCTAAGAAATATCCTTGAATGTATTACTTTTTTCATTCAAATGTGCCATCTTGATGGCAAAGAGATGTTGCTTCCATCCTGAGCCTAAGTTGTTGTCAGTATCTATTTTCGCCTTCTAATCAGTCTTCTGGACCATCTGGAGCCATGTGAGGTGTGGGATGCTGAGCAGGCTCTGCTCTGCCTAGAGGTGGCACCAGTGCTGTATGCTGTGAAGACAAACTTTTCTGTCAGTTCTGCAGCTCCCTAGCAAGTGTAGAAGTCTCTGCTCAGCGTGGAAGACCTGAGCTCCTGCACTGGGCAGCAGACAAATCCAGCACTTCAGTTGCAAAGACTTTATGTTTTACTTCCCTGTTTCATTTTCTTACTTGGAGAGGAATGAGCAAGATGATGAATGCCAGTTTGAGAACTTAATTTCTGCTTTTAATTGCTCAGTTTATTTTGCGAACAGATGTTTCATAGGGCAAAAAGGGAATTAATACAATATTTTTGCATCACTGTGCATAATATTGCATGTTAAAATCTGAGCTGCTTCGATATAAGATGGCTATGTGCACACACAAGCACAAACAATACAAGATACAAATAAGGCAGGCCTGCATGACATACCTCCTTCAGTTCTTGCTTGAATCTGGGAATAAAACACATCTCATCTGCATGTCATATACTTCCTTTGCCGAATATTTTGCAGTGTCTCTTCTCAGTGAATAGTGCTAATGCACTACTGCTGCTGCCGCCGTATTTTTGAATCAAAGGGTGGCTCTCTGGAAACTCCTATAAGGGGTATACTAATGTTTGGTCTTCATCATGAGACCTGCTAATCGCAAAGTATAGGAAAGGCTTGAACCAGAAATGGTGGTTTCTTGTGACTTAAGAGCTTTAAATATCTATAATTTTGCAAAATAGGAAAATTAAACAGAGGCATGACTAGAAAGAATTGAATGAAGGTCCCACTATAGGGAAGGGTTAAAATGTGACCAAAGATGACAGAAGAGAAGAAATTCCACCAGTTCGTTACTCTTCACTGGCCGGCAAAGACAAAATAATTCAAAAGAAGCTGGAGCAAGGCAGTTTCTGGCTGGCTTATCTTGATATGTGATATCTGTGACTGGAGGCACGTCTGTGACACAAAAGGTGAGACAGAATCACAGAATAATTTGAGTTGGAATGAAGCTTTAAAAAGTTGTCTAGTCTAATCCTCCGGGTGCAAGGTCATCTAGTCCAACCAGAGGATCAGGTTGCTTATTTGTATTTTCTTCACTGGGGAATTTCTTCATGGATATAACACCATTCCAGGTAAAATCTGCATATAAAACCATTTGAGGTATGGTAAACTATAAGGAGACTCAAAATGTGATAGTTCTCTTACGCTACTATCCTGATATTTAACATTTTTCTTTCCTCCCAAACAAGCATATAAAGGCAAAATGTTAACATTTCGGTGAAAGACTTTGTGAAATATTTCCTTTAAAAATTGATGGAATGACTGAATCAAAAGACTCATATCCCATCAAACTTTGCAAGACTTAAAAGTTTTAGCTGATTTCTTCTGGAAAGAAATTCATTGCAGTAATTTGACAACATCTTACTAAAACCAATTTATTTCTGTTAAAAAATTGAGGATCAGCATTCTTGGCAAAGAAATATTATTATATGCTTTTTAATCAGAGCACCTGATTAATTCTTGAATTCTGAAAATTTTGGACATTGATTCATTCAGTTCAATAGCTGAAACTTAACAGAAAGAAATTTATATTCTACTTCAGTGTCCAAAGTTATCTTTCCTATACATACTAAGGGTTCCTCACTCCCTTTTGATAGTTGTTTAAAATACTCAGGACAAAGAAGAGGTTTTCTGTGTGATTTCTCAGTGACCAGCAACTGTATCCTTAACTTAAAGTTTCTAGGGCACAATCAGTTTTTTTTGGCTCTCTTAGCATCAAAATAGTAAAAAAAAATCAAAACTGATGTAACAAAGCAAGAAAAAAAACCCCAACAAACCAAAAAACCAAAACCAGGCAACCAAAAAACCCCAAAACACCTTAAAAAAAAATCCAGGAAACATCTTTTAAGGCCATCTGTTCCACAGAGCACAGCACAAGCTAGCAGTCTATAACATACATTAGACAATGAAAGAACTGAAACAATCCTGATAACCAACATGTATTGAGGCTGGAGGCACAGAATCAGTTGTTGCCATGGTTTGATGTGTGGAAAAGCCACTGTAGATAACTGGTCACGAACTGCTGCGTGAGGTTCTTTCCAAGTCTTTTTCCTTGCTCTGTTTGCACACCATTGTACACACAATTAGAGCAAATGTGTTCATTTCCTAAAACAAACACTAATATATTGAAAAGTGGATGTTGAACAAAATTGTTATTTTTTATGACTACAGACACACAAATGGCAATTCTGAAACAAGGAAAGTAAGTTCTGCCTATGTCCATAAAAGTGGGAATTGTTTGAGACTCAAAGAAAATTCAGTGTACTTTAATTGCTTCATTCACTCTTTGGTGGAGGTGGGAAGGAGGAAGAGGTGGAGGAAAGGTGTTTTTAAGATTTATTTTACTTTTCATACCCATGACAGTATTCGGTTAGTGATCTCTCCCAGTCCTTATCTGGGCTCAGGAATGTTTGTTATATTTTCTCTCCCTTGCTGAGCTGAGAAGGGCAGTGATAGAGCAGCTTTGGTGGGTGTCTGGTATCCAGCCAGAGCCAACCATGACAGACTTTTCGCTCTGGCAGCTGTTTTGCACACGTGGTGGTGTGCAGCAGCAAGTTGTTTTATCAGATGAGCTGTATGCACATCGTTGTAAAATCTTCAACCAGCCATTTTTTACAATGGACGGCTCCCCATCGGTCTTATTGGTACTGGTATTTTTGGAAAAATAACCTTCATTCATCCTTCAGGTTTAAACACGTAACCAACATATTGTGATGTACTAAATCTAGTTTGCTGGTTACCCTAGTAGTATTGATGGTATTTCAGTACCCAACTGGGTACAATATTAATTACAAGACCTTTGATATTGTTAAGATACTTGTAAAGTAACCAATTATAACTAGAAAAAAATGGCCGGTAGACTTTTCTTCCTTCCTCATGTTCTGCAACAGTAAATTCCACAGAGTTAATAGATTTCATCTCTGTTTTTACAGCAGATACTTTCGGTTTTCTTTTTCATTACACAAATATTATTTTTTTTTAGTTGTTGTTCCTCCCTACTCAACAACACACTTAAACTTATGGGTGAATTTTAGCATGAACTCAAGACCCACAGGAGTTTCAACAGGAGTTCAGATTAAGCTTAAAATCAAAGATTTATGTGAAGAGCATTGGAGTGACAAAATGCAGACTGATTTAGAGCTATGTCCCCCTTACCAAAATGCAGATTATCTGCAAATCAGTCAGCAGAGTACTTTCTTAAATGGTCTTTAAATTTGTGGAAATCATTCTTTGAGATATACACACACACACAGATATTTATATATTTGAGTATGCCTATGTCCCTAGAAGAAGAAAGTATCACTTATATCACCTATACCTGCAGATGTATGTATATAAAACAGATTTTATTAGATGTATTAGTGTTTCCTATTATTTTTCTTTATCATTCTTGTAGCTGCTTTGAGAAGAAGCTTGAATTAAAGAGCAGTACTAGCTTGGGAAGGTGCAGTAGCAGAAGATGGTACAGGTATGCAACCCACTATTTCTCTTTGCATTTCCTCAGAGGCTACCTAACAAAACAGGGGATTTTCTCCTTTTGCATACATAACAATATCCTGGATCCTGAGACTTGTTTTTGAGTATGATCAAAACAAAATAACCACCACCTACTATTCAATTTCCCCTTTTTTCAGTTTTTCTCACTTTTCACTCCTCTCCCATCTGTGATTGGGTTGTTTTCTGATATTCTGGCTTTTTCAACAACCTTGGGCACAACAGGCAATATCAAAGCAAAGAATAGATTCACGGCTGAATAAGAGGAATGCAACCTCACCTGGTCTAACCCAAGCAGTATGTTAAAAAAAGACATAAGGAAATTTGGCAGGAATATTTTGTATCAGCAGATTATCTCCCACAGAAATTTTGTGCCTGAAGTGCCACAGGCACTTTCATTGTCCACACAACAATTTTTTCTCATTTCTTTGATCTTTCCAATAAGCAGGTGTCTAGTAATGTTATTTGTGAATCAGAAATAAAAATAAAGAAAACATATTATAATGTAGTAAAAAATATTTTTATTCACTGAGTATAAAAAGAACACATGTATTTGGCTGCAAAAATCAATTTTTGTTTAACTTTTCAAGTCCAACTTTGATGAGCATAGGTGTCCAACAGTATGAATAAACAAGTCTTGGAAAAAGAAATGAGAACTAAAATGAATTGAAGCCTAGCTTTTTAAACACAATCTGCAAATTTTATGTGCAATATTCACTGTCAGACCAGTTTAGTACTCCTAAGGCTCTGCACAAGAAAATAATGTACATAGTTTACTTTGCCATCTCTCTATAATTCATATTTTTTCAAAGTACTGCTTTGTTAATACTGGGAAGGCATGGTTGCAGATGTTTCTACTTTTTGGGGTCTGGTGGTTTTCTCTCCAAAATCTAAGAGCATATAATGAACAGGCCGGAAAGTTGGATTTTTTCTCATGTTTTGAGGTGACTTATTTCCTGCACTTTCCAGGTGAACCATATCTTTCTTGGCAGCTTTCATTCTCCTCTCTTGGCTAGCATATTTCAACTAAAAGGCAGGGAGCTTCTGAACACTTCACGGCACAGCCTCACCTGCTTTTCCCCGGGGTTAAACTGAGGAGTGTCACATCTGTCAGTACAAACTTCTACATCTAAACAGAAAATGCAGTAACTAATTAAAACAGAAGGGACCTTCTGAATGTCTTAAACTTGGGTGACCAGACTCAGTAGTGATTTGTAGAGTAGTTCTACCTGCTTTGAAATATTAAATAGAGCAGCTACATACAGTGACATGAGCAAGAACCAGGCTGGTTCCTGGAGACATGTAGAAAGAGCCACCATAAATGGTCACTAGTAATTCAGCCTGAGATTTTCAGTGACTTCACAGAATTAGGCACCCTGCATATTCGAACATCTCTGGAAACAAAGGGATTTACTCTTGCCTCTCCATGAAGCTGTAGCAGCACCCAGCACATTCTTTGCAATCTGCCCACGGATTAGGACTCCTTCAGCTGGAATTGATTATGAACAAAAATTTATTTAGGGCAAATCAAACAAAAACGCAAATCAAAACAAAAAAAACCCACAACAAACCAACCAAAAAATTTTTAAAAGGGTGAGCAGACCTTTTTCACGGCACTAAAAACAAATCCAGAGAGAGATTAACACTTATTTTGGCGGTGGGCATAAAGCACTGGTTAAATAACATTAATCCCTGTCAGGGTACAAATAACACTGTCATCATAAACATATTTGAAGGCTGCAGAAACAAACACAAAACCCCCTGCCATGGAACTACAGGAACTAATATTTTGTGAAAGATTTTTGTCTGCTTTCTTTTTTGTATGGATGGAGAGGATGTTATCCTCATTTTCTGTGGGGTAGATAATGTTCCTCTACTGTCAGGGAGCATTTGACAGTCTTACTAGGAAGTCTGGAAATTTTAACAACCCTCATAGGATTTACTCATTGTTTGCTATCCCAAAACAATACAGATTTAGCAATCATTTCATGGAACATGTTAACCACAGGGGAGAACCACAAGGTATTTAATTCCCAGTAACTTCCTAGTAAATGACTTTATAATGGGTAGTTCTACATGACTTCTGGCTTTTTAATAGCAGCTTTTCCCATTAAGTGAAATGGAGTTTTGCTACCAGAGTAAGCTGTCTGGACTCATGGTTCTTTTCTCTATGAAGTCTAAAAATTATTGAATTATAGAAACTTACATTGTAGAGAACATCAACAATTTTTTTTAATGTTACCACAAGTTGGATATTCAAAATAATATTAAGATTTTACTGAATTAATGGATCCTTCAACTGTACTGCATAAAAGTTCTGCCAGTAGCATATAAGTAAACTGAGTGACTATTTAATATTCTTTTACAGTCCATGAGACTGGCTACCCATGTGGAAAAAATGAAGAAAATGTAATTAACACTGTAGAAAATAAATAGTGTTATTAATGCATTTTTGGTAGTAACATTATGTGCTTCTGCTAGGCAACTTCATAGATCTCTGTGTTTTGTTTTTTATGAATTTAACCAAATTCTTGGAGTGAGAAAACTTCAGACTGGCATATATTAAAAAGAATTTGTCTCTGGAATGAGCCATGTATTTCTGAAGAGTCTCTGTCCAACCCCAGAAGTTATGAAAGATTTCAAAATCTAAAATAGAAGGTGTGCAGGTTTGAATTGTACATCTCCACAAGTATGTGACACAATTCCTTTTAGTAAGCCTCTACCTGCTCTGACCGCCAGCTATCCAAAGAGGTTTTAGGTCCACTAGAAAAAAAATAAATGCACAAAAAGCTATCCAAGGTTGCACTTTCATTCACAGTTGATCACTTTTCTGTTTTACTTGGAATATTGTGCATGCAATTCATAGCAGGCAATTTCACAACATACACAGGTTTGTTGTTCTCACATGTAATTAAGATTGTCTGTGTGATCTTGGAGAAAAAAGTAACACTGGTGGGCTGTGTCAGAGAGAAAATCTGAAAGTGATCACATATTTCTTGACAGTCAAACATTTTAAAATCTTGTGCCATCATCTAATTTTCATACAGTACAAACTGCTTTAGCAGAACTAGGCACTTGTCAGTTTTGAAGGTAAGTATTCATTCCATCAGCACGTGAAAGCAAAATAAATGTATGCATTTTTCACAAAATCACTTTTTTCCCTCTGGACATAACTTTCTTGTGCTCACCTGCAAAATCCTTTCCTTGTCTAGATTCCTTGTCTTTCTCAAAAGCCCACTTTTTCTGCAATAAATGCAGTGAATCAAGATGATTTATATATGACCAGTTATACTCTTTCTCCCCTGTCCACTTGCTGATCTCTTTAAATATTTAAATCTGGAACAGAGATGATTCTTTTTACCTAAAATTTATTATGGATGCAAAGGTTTATAAGTAAGAACTTTGAATATAATGTTCTCATTTAAAATAAAGCTGCGAGGTTAAAAATTTTTTTTCTACAAAAACAAACTCACAGAAATTTTGTCCAATATGTTGAAAATGTCGCCACTTAAAGTTAAATTTTCTTTATTTCAGCTTTTTCTCCACTTTCTGTACTTTTTCTCTACAAAAATAAAGAAAAAATAGGGGAAAATAGCAGTGAGTTCAAGCCTGCTCAATGTTCATAAATGCTTGATGTAACAAGAATTAAATAACTGTGTGAACATGAGTGAAATCATGTTCATTGTTATGTGTCTGCTGAAATTTTTGTGTGCTCTATCAAGAATGGGCTTAGAAAATGCATATGCTTACTTTCTCAACAGCTTTGTTTATTGTGAAGTATTCTACTTTAGTAGAGGCTTTGGGGAAAGGAGGAAAACATGTCTCTTTCATAGCTACAGTGCATAGGGCAAAAAGCAAGTGGAATTCAAACAAATCGCCATTCAGGTTAAATATAAGAACACTTTATATGACAATATGTGTAAGAGTACTGCAACTACCTTTGAAAGGTAAGAACAAGGAATCGCTGCAGCTGACTGCCTGAAATACTTGCAGAGTTGTTGTAACTGGATTCCTTAGAAATATCTATCATGAAAGTCATGGGGAAGGTAGACACTACCAGAGGCACAGATTAAATGACCCCCTGAGATGCTGCTCAGCCCCAAGACTCAATAAAACATTTACAGAAAGCAAAAATTTTCAAATTAAATCAACTACCTGATTATATTCCCACAATCTCAACATACACCCAGCTCATAACATTTGTTTTTTTCTGACATTTGCAGTGGTGAGAGGAGGAGTATATGGTCTCTGGTTGTTCTAGTAAAAGGTAGAAAGTAGAAAGGTAGAAAGGAAGAAAGGAAGAAAAATCTGTCATTTTCTCCATTTTAGTATTGTACAATATTTCCTTGCCCATTTAGGTTTGACTGGTAATGTTCATCAATACCGCAAAGAATCCATTGAAATTGGAATTTCTGTTCTTACAAATCTATGATATGTATTAAAAAGTATATATTGGTTTGACAAATCTATATCCACAATACATGAATGTCTGATTTCTATTTCTATTTTAGAAGTGACAGGCTATTTTCCAACAAATACTTTGATTTCTCTTTTTATTGTTCACCTTTCTAAAAAGACCAACAGTTTCTTAACAAATAAAAACTCCCCACATCTCCTTCAGTCCCTTCCCTCTCATTCTCTCCTCTCCACGACAGCTAGGAACAAATAAAAACAAACCAAAACCATGAGATCCTGTTTGCAAGCTAGAGAAAGGATCAGTGACAGTTCCAAACTACTCCACACTTCCAGTAACTGCTACTCTCAAGTAGCAAAGAAACAGTAGCCAGCAAAGAATAGACAGAATTTGACTGCAGAGTAGTCTTACGAAGAAGAGAAGACATTTTCTTTCAAGTACAGTTACATTGCAAATACAGTATTTTGTGGTTGAAGGCCAAGGCTGCTGAGGATGGAGTTTTGCCCAGCTCTACAATATACCCACTTCTCCTTCCAAATTTTACATGTGCTCCTAATGGCAATGGCAGAAGTGTGCCAGTGATACCAGTAATGATATTGAAATTAAAATACTCAAAAAAGTTCACATTTTCCTGGTGCTACAAATGTTCATCCTGAAGTTTTGCACCATCTTTTTCTCACAATGCCTGTGCATCAGTTACAGGATGGCAGTAATACCCAAGTATCACTATTTTGCAAGCAGAGAAGAGGAGTCACCTAAAGAGGTGAATCTCTGTCGTGGTTTTGCTAG